>JAEMWC010000080.1:915000-932500 GCA_016490735.1 Pachyseris speciosa | reverse complement strand
ATTGCTTTACTGAGACAAAAGCTTCGCCTGGACTCTGATAAGGACATGATGGCGGGAAAATAACTTCGCCGCATTCAACCACGGCGTCGTGTTAGTACTTCCGAGCCTTCGTAGTGGCTGCATTTTACACAAAGCATCAATTTCTTAGTTTTAATGTTACTTGACTTGAGTTTAGCTACTCACACTCTTAGTACTCATCACATATGAACATATATACTAACCGCTGCCCTTATCAGCTGTTCATGCTATAGTGCTCTTTATAGTAAGTACTTGAGTAGAATCGATAAATTATTTGCTAGGTCTTTTAAGTCGGGATACTGCTCTAAGCAATGCCATATCACTGATATATTAAAAAGTAGAGATTTAAAATTGTGGCTTAGAATTACTACCACAGAAACTGCTCCAAGAGAACTCATTTACCACCTGAAAGGACTAGACAACTACGTAAAAGGGCTCACAATTACATCTTACCTAGAGTAAACTCCGAGCGTTTTAAATCAGTTTTTATCAATAGGTGTCTTTTTAATATTGTAGTTTGATTACTTTGTTTATACTGTAAATTGAGCACGTCTGTTGCTCTTTGTTGTTGAATAAAGACCATTATTATGTTTGAAACTATATTGTCTTTGTTATCTCAGAAAGAAATCGAAGAGTGGAGAAGACCTCGAAACTTTAACAAGGCACTCGGAGAAGCACAGCATTTAATAGAAAACGCTGATTTAAACAAGGTCAGTAGCACTGGGATGTGCACCATAATATACCATTAGGTCAGTATAACAATTATCCTGCGAAATCGCGCCGCGATACTTAGCCGACGAGGCTGTACAGCCCGAGTTGGCTAAAATCAGGCGATATTCCGCAAGATTGAGCAGGATAATTGTTTTATTATTCAATACATCGATGGCAAAGCACAATTTATGTGTTTATTGCAAAAATGCCTTGATATGCGTTATACGTAATTTTGTGTGTCGTGGAGAAAAAATGGCGATTTATCCAGCTATTAATAGCTGGTGTAAACTAAACGTGAAGGTTGTATGTTACACTGTGTGTGTTTTACCATATTTTTACTATATTTATTTTACTGAATGAATATTATTCCAAGTAGCTTGAGTACGAACTTGAGAAATTTGACGTCACAATGTCAATGACATAACTAAAGAAAAGCGCGCGCTCTGATTGGTCAATTAACCATTTACTATTTGCCCATGGGTAAACGCTGCTGGTGATAGCCGACGTATGCGCTAATGTTTATAAAGTAAAATTTCGCTTTTTTGGGCGAGATTTTACAAAATTTGTTTCCTTTTAATCGTCGTAGTGTCTACCGAAGTATTAAGCCGTTGCAATTTCTGTGAATGAAGTTGCACGCGCCTGTTTTTCTTGGTCATGTAAGTAAAGTTAGTGCAATAAAATGTGACTTTGCTTTCTCTACAATGTTTATGTTATGTTATAAAACAAAAGGTAAACCCGTATCAGCGTGCACTACTGAGTTATGGATGCACTTGGGAGGTATGCTAAGCACTCAAGAAGCTAGAGTCTTACGCTTCTCTCGTGCTTAGCAACCCCTCGCTTGCATCCATAACTCAATAGTACACTCCGATCCGTTTACCATTTGTTAAATAGTAGACGATGACGTCAAAATCGACAAAAGTTAAATATCGGTAAATGTCGTACTCGTATAGGATCGATTTGAAAAACTAGTATCTGCAGTCCTTAGCGAACAAACAGTGATGTTTTGGGTTGGCCAGTAACTCGCCCATTTGCAGTAGAACTCAGTAAATAGTCATGAATAGTCAAGGTAAAAGTACAGACAGTAAGACCGAAATTAAAGAAAGAACGATAGAGATAAAACGAGAACGAACATGCTTTTTTTTACTAGGATGGAAAATTAACGGCAGACGAGTTTGTGACCAGCCATGAGTTTTTCGCTGGAAGTATGGCGACTGAGTTCGGAAAATCCTTCCATGATGAATTTTAATCCAGGAGACATACTGCAGGGTGCATTGTAGGATCCTAGGCCTCGAACAAATGTATTAAAATACGCAACTCTTTTAGTTGGTTTTAGTTTTTTTTTTTTTTTCATACCAGCCGAGATGTCTTGGGATTGAAATGATCCTTGTATACCATACATGTTGGAAAAAAGTTAGATTTTGTTTGCTGGGATAGTTGCTTTATTGGTTGGTGCTGAGAGAATTTAAGGCCACCTTCTGAAACAGTAGTTGTAAGAAATTATTATCAATGTAAATAAAAACAGTTGTTTGTGAAACAAGTCAATATATGAATCATGATGTGAATGAGCATCGCAGTTATGATGAACACTACTTAAGGAGTAGTGAAAATAAGCCTGAAAAAAAAATCAGGCTTGTACGGGATTAGATTCTGTATATATATTTAAAATGCATATAAAAATATATAGTCCTCGCCGTGTAACCAGCCTTGCTTGATTTTTACCGTTTATTAATTTACAATTTTATAGCTGGTTAGATCTACTACAACGGTGGTCCTTGCTAATCATATATTCCGTTTGTCATGCACAGTACATTCGATTTCTATGGTCCCCCAGATCAACCAGGTGACCGCTGATTCCCACTTTCTGTACAAAGCTATGAAAACAATAGAAGGCTTTTGAACAACGTGAGAATATGTAATCCAGTCATACACAAACCAGGATTAATGATTGAGAATCTAAATGGTCAACCATTTACAGTAAATGACCGTTTTCTTCGATCGTTCCGAATCTCATTCTCAGAGCCCAGAGGTGTTTTCTTTAACCGCTGACCAAACAAACAGTTCCCCTTCCTCCCTTACCTCGCTGTTTTCTGCGCAAGCGCACGACCTGTTTTGCTTTCTCGCGCTTTTCCAATCTCGTCCCTTGAGTTTTCGCTCCTTACTGCACACGCCTGAAGAAACGAGCGACTCTCGAAAGACCAGTTAGGTTTACTATTCTGTTTTTATTTTTCAAACAATTCAAATAAACGGAAGTAAAATAAAACTCTTACCTGCGCAGTTCAACCAGAAGTCTGATATTTTCAGATTTCTGGATCAGATCTTTTCAGAGTTACTCGTTTTCCGACCGCCGCGGTCAAAGGGAGCGAAAGACCCTGGGTCCGAGATAAGAGCTTTTCAATCGCCGTCTTGCAACGCTAACAAGCTTGTGGCAAATAATCTGTGTTTAAAATGTTTAAACCTGGTTAATGCTCTTTTTTATCTGGCCTGGAATTCAGAATGACAGTGTTTTTTTCTTATCTGTTCAATGACTGGCTGTATTATTCATTTCTAATGGCAGTATGGATGGAACAAAACAAGAGTTTTGAAGCTGATTTATTCAATCTTACGAGTAACGTCTTCTCACAACTATGGAAGAACAGGCAACGTAGTTAGACTGTCTCTCTATCTAACTAAGAAAATATCTTCGGATAACAATACTGTTTTATTTACACTATTTACACTTTGGAATATACAAACTCTGATTAATATTAATTCAGCATACGAACTTTTTACGATTGGATGTGGACATATCCGGGGTAATATTATTTCATATTTTATAAACACCATTTGCAAACCGTGAATTTGCCACCGAACCGCGATTTAAAACCCCACTTATCGTTTTCACACTAGAAGATGACGGACAGACTATGTTTTGGAAGACTAAATGTCGACTGACTACGAAAGACAAGTCGTCTTAAGGCTGAGTTTCACTAGCGGCGGAGTTGAAGTTGGAGTAGGAGTCGTAATCATAAGAGCAGAACGATACGATTTAGTGAAAATCAATCCGGTGGAGTCGGAAGCAGAATACCAATTCCGCTTATGACTCCGTCGCTTATGATCCAGCGAAAATTAGATTGTTGGAGTCGGAAGCAGAAGCCGAAAAATTAACCAATCACAATACTCGATTCCAGGCATTGGCATTGGTTCTGCTTCCGACTCCGACAATCTAGTTTTCACTGGATCACAAACGACGGAGCCATAAGCGGAAGTTGAAGAAAATGGAAACGTTCTGATTCTTCCGACTCCGATTCCGTCGAGCTGATGATTCCGCTTACGTCTCCGATTTTCGATTTTCACTGGGTCATAAGCGACTCCAGTACAACCCCGATTCGGACTCCGCCGCTAGTGAAAACCAGCCTTGACGTCGTCTGATTTAGAGGTCGCATAAAGATAATCGCAGATCAACATAATTTTAATCCTAAGAAAATAATCGTTAATTCTCTTATGGTTATGATTCTGCCAATCACAGGCGTCCTTGTTAATATGTTTTTATGCGCTCCCACTAAGACGAAATCGACATAACCGGAGCTTAGCATTACTATCATCACAATTATGTCGCCAGTGGGAACCAACGGTAGTCATGTCTAGTCAGTCCCGTTATCTCGTGTAAAAAGTTGCTATTTATATATGACCATTTAAATAATATCAAATTTGTAAATTCATCCGATTTCTTCCGATTTGCATTGTCAACAAAACCTGAAACTCGGAAGGGTAAATAGATCTATTCACTGAAAAAAATATCGCTTCACGTTTTGGTATGATCACCATTTTTTGCACAGCAGATTCCCGCTATCTTAAACACTCAAGGAAAGGAGAAAGCGGCAGTCTAAGCCAGCTGGTAGTAAAGAACTGTAAACGGCATCCTTGGGGAACGAGTTACTATTCGAGACAGCGATAGGATTCACTGAAAAAGCTAGTGTTCGAGATCGCGGGAGTATTCCACTGCCTTAATCGACTGAGAAAAAATATTCTTTTTATAAATTAAATAACACTCGTAATTGTTTTGTTGACCTGTCGACCAAGCTCTCTATGATATGATGTGACAGTTAAATGGACAATTTTCAAGCCTAACATTTTAACCCGTAAGGACTTTATCCAGACTTTCTTACTACGGCTAACTCAGTATAGTCCAGCAGATTAGTAAGCTATACTACCCATTTAACATTATTTTGTTGTCCTGGCGATGGCCGGGTATACTGAAGTAGATAGGACCTGTTGTTAATCAAATAAGAGAAACTGAAATGAATTGAAACAAACGATGGACCAAGGTTTAAACCAAACAGATAAAAGAATCAAACTAGCTCTGCAAAAAGACAGAAAAAGGTAGCACTGACAGGCATCGCTTATCAAAAGCATGCCGTTTAGAATGCTTTCTCATGCTCAAAATTCAGAACCAGGGTCAAATTAAGGCTTGACTGGAGCATGGAAGGTTAAAACTGTGATTTCGAAAAATATTTTCAAGCAAATGCACGGATTAATAAATAAATCCCCCTGTAAAACTCTGCAGATTTGTTCATCTCGAAAATTATTTATATTCGACGTTACTCGACCAATCTTCTGTTTAAACACATTTCGCCCGCGAAAAACGATTCTGTGAAGATCTTATTTGAATATTTCAAATTAAATAGAATTAGTTAAATGTGAATCATTATCACGTGATTGGATTTGTTCGTCATGACCGCTGAACGGCTTGACTGCTTACTCCATCTTTACCCGCTTGTTTGGAATGGGTTTGGACAAGAGAGTCATACACTTCGGTGTCCTGAGGAAGGGCTCGCTGCGGAGATGTGCTTCATATTGAACCTTTCCCCTGCAAGGAAACGAAACAAACCTAGTTTAAGTTTAGAACTTGAGCACACTGTTACTTCACTATATTTCTGGTCTTCGTCGATAAAGTTGTGCCAAAGGCTTCATTCCAGCTAAACACACTCAAATACAGTACAGCAAATCAACTCTTTTACTTGATAAAGAATACCGTCACGCATTACAGAGCTTTTCTTATACAAAAACGCCTTTTACTTTGGACTGACCGTTTTTAAAACTGCCCAATGAAATTCAAGGAGTTTTTCAAATTACCTTTATACTTCCATCTCACTCAACTTCTGGTAGTGTTGGTACAGTAGGCCGCATAGACAGGCGTTTCTGCATGGCATAGCTTGGCCTGGCGTTGGCCACATCTCCGTTGGTATTTGCCGCTGCGTTATTAAACAGATGACTGTCCCTTCTGACAGGCCGTCTGGGTTTGATTTCATTAAGTTCATCCGTTATGAGAAGGCTGCACTTCCGCCCATTGCCGGCGACACTGGTTGAATTCTCGCCGCATCCACTATCGGAACTTCCGTTCGATTCCCCGCTCATTCCGTTCTCCACCATAGCTGTCGCTTTCAAAGCGTTCGATGCGTTTACCAGAAGTCTCCGACGCTTTTTCGGTAGTTTAAGCCTCGCTTGAGCGTGAGAATAGTACAATGAAAAGTTATTTACAATAACTGGAACTGGAAGTGCTATCGTTAGCACACCGCAAACAGCGCAAATGCTCCCAATAAACTTGCCCACGGCGGTAGTGGGTGCCATGTCACCGTATCCCACAGTTGTCATAGTAACTACGGCCCACCAGAAACAGTTGGGGATGTCTTTAAATTTTGTATTTTCAGCGTTTTTTTCCCAGTAATAGATCAAACTAGCAAATAACACGACACCAATCAGAAGAAACGAGATTAGAAGCAGAAGCTCGCGTACACTTGCACGCAGCGTGTGTCCCAGAATTTGGAGACCAGATGAGTGGCGTGAAAGCTTGAAAATACGAAAAATCCGGATTAATCTAATAATGTTCAAAATCTCGACATCTGATCCCGATGGATAGCCCAGACTGATGTAGAACGGTACTATCGCCAGAAAATCAATCCAATTCATCACTTTTTTGAAAAAGGCCAGCTTCTCAGGACAAAAGATGAAGCGAACAAGCAGTTCCAAAGTGAACCAGGCAACGCATACGCCTTCTAGAATTTCAAGTGCAAGCTTTGGTTTTTCAGTTTGAAAAAACGGTAACGACTCCAAACAAAACAAAATCACTGAGATGACAATCAGCGTGAGAGTTGTGTACGCGATCACCTGAGGAAGAAAAACAAAGAGACGCATTTAGGTTGATGGATCAACACTTAGTTGAAGTAGTCATGAACCATTCAGTCCTAGGCCTATTGCCCAAGTTCTAAGTCAAGACTTGTTCAAATGTGCATCCGATCTAAAAACGTCGAAAAAAAAAAAGATTGAAATCTCAAATTTCGAGCTACAATATAAATTGTTTCGCACAACTTAAACCCGCAACTCAACTCAGCATGCTTTAAAACCCTACGACAACCGTAAGCCTAAGAACCGTTGAAAGACGAATGTCGGCGACAAGCATGCGCACGCTATGAGTGACAGCCTCAAGTTCCTGTTGATCGATCGATCGATTGATTGAGTGATTGAAAGATTGCGGCAATAGCAACAAATTTGGAGAAATGATCAGTTCATGGTCATTTCATGTTTGAGTAGGTAAATTTCTGCAAAACTTTTCACACCAAGAAATGACAAGATACGGGCGTACAATGAATCCGTACACATAACCTATGCGGAGAATATACTGACGCATGAGGCTGTCTATGTATAAGCTAAGGACTGTGCAGTGGTCCGTCTACAGTATGCTAGCCTGCGAGCAGGCTCACTATTAAATAATTCTCGTGTGCTCGAGCCGGCGACCGCGAGTCGGCGAAGCCAGCGAGAGAAATGGGGCGGAAAAATTCGTCGGCACCGCTCGCGCGAGAGTTGAGAATTATTAGTAGTGAGCCTGCTCGCAAGTACACATACAGATCGCCCATATGCACTTTGTGTACTGATAGTGTACGACCTGCGTTAGGGCGTATACCGATTATTTTGTGCGGTGTGTGTTGCAACATAACTACGGGAAGTATTTTCATGGGGGTGGACTATTTAATTGGCTTCAATTTGGTAACGTTGCCAAGAATTTTAATCAAAATTAAGTTTTCGTGTTCAAGGGCAAACTAATTGGTTTGTAACACATGTCACTGTCAACAATAGCAACAATCTTAGATCAGTTTGTAGCATGACAAGAACACAACAAGATCACATAAGAACATAACAAGATCACATAAATGCTGAAAGAAATTGGCTGGGCTGGCCGAATCAAAGCAATGAAATAACTCGCAGACGCACGCACTTGAAAGAATTCACTCTTAAACATGTTGCATAAAATTATCTTCGTTGTAAAGAAAGTAATTTTAACAGAAAATTGACAACACTGGCTTTGATGAAGTTTTTATCTTGAGGTGGTTTTCTTTTTGTTCTTTTAGTTATAAAATATTTGTTTTCGTGATCATCACTTTAAAGTTTTCGACGCCAGATTCCAGGAAATTAAACATCAAACACCCAAATTACATTTCGGCGAAAAACGAAAAAATTTGTCAGACCGATAATAATCGACACAGATGGACTAATTTCCACATGAATGTGGAAGACGCGAAAGACAATATGGCTGCACGTTAGTTCTGAGCAATTTTTCACCTGGCAAGGAAAAACAACAGTATTTTTATGTTTTCCCGCTATAAAGGTTACTAAATGTCTTAAAGACATTTCCTTGACGGAAACAAATTGTTTTTCAAGACGTCTGAAAAACCGGCTAACGCGGAATTTTTGTGAACGGTTGGCGCTCGCGGCTTTTCAGAGTCATAAATCCCGCATGAATTGAACTTGTCATTTCCCGAACACAAGGTACACTGTATTGAGACGGGCGAAAATGTAGCTTTTTAGTACGCGAATTCACAAGCTGTGCTGTTTTAAAATAAAAGTGGAATATTCCGGCTTTAAAATGCCCCCTTCGTATTCCTGTTTTAATTAAACAGTTGCCATGCTGCGACCTGTTTCCAGTAATCGTAATCAAAACAGGGAGACGAAATGAAAATCTACCTTTCTCGAGCAGCCGGAGCAATTTTCAGAGAATCTTCTTGCCTACCTTTCGTTAAACTAGCGATTTGAGACACTTATAAATCGTCCAATTACAATAATATTTAGACCATTAACTGGACGAACAGACTATAATTTTCAGAATTAAAAGAACTCACGACTCGCCAGGCACCATATAAATCAGTGGCAGTGAAGCTCATAAATATTTCATTTCCTATCCGTGCGGGTTAGGTTTACTATGTTATCGGCACTAATAGAATTTCAATTTCAATTTCACCCTGTAAACCTCCTAAAACACTTTCAGATCACGAATCTATCTCGGATCGGTTATCTCTTCTAGAACGTGATCAACAAGCTAGGAGAAAAATGTTTTGGGCTAACTCACAACCAACGAGATTATCAATTCACATTCATAAATTGAAAGTTTCTCGTTCTTCAAAAGGTCAACACTTTTTCGTCTCTCTTTTCTCGCAAACCACAAAAAAGTAACTTCTTATAAGGTCTGAATCAGCGCCTTTTATTTAATACATTGCATTTATCAGTAAGCTTTTCGTCTTTTTACACCACAATTTGTTTATCGCGTATTTTGTATATCTACGTGACCTGCTCATCGGGGGATGAACGTAAACATGGAAATGAAAGCAGCCTCAAGAGGAATATATTACTTTACATGGTCGATAAAATCACCTCAAACGATTTTAGATTTATTAAAATTCGCAACAATGCTTTTACGTTTGGTCCCTTCTGTCTATCTTTTGATCACAACATCTAAAATAGCCAGTCTGTAGAAATCTTGCTGCAAAGAGCTCTAGTCTATGACTAAAATGCTAAAATGCATATGTATTGTCACCAATTCAATTTTTGATAAGTGAGGTACGCTTCGGGCACATATAAGATTTTTAATTTGACCTTCCTTCAAGGCGTGTTGCCGTTTATTGCGACAATTACGAAAAACTCTTAAAAACTTCGATTTCATTTGCAGGCTTCAAATGCAACCTAGTTTTTCTTTCATCGACATGAAAATTGCCGTTTTCGTCATATCGATGGGATAAATTTGCATTTTACACGGTCGGGAATTTAATTGAAAGTTCGAGTCCTTCATGGCGGCTTCCACTCCCTTTTCTGCAGTGTGGTTTTCGCCTCGCAAATGAGCTGAAATTGAACGTTTCTCCAGCTTTATTTTCCGCATAAAACTGGGCGGTTTATCGATTTCTTTTAGCGCTCACCTTAGCAAGTTTCGAAGAATAAGGTTCCTCCATCAACGTCCAAATTCGTGGCTGGTATTTTTGCCACCAGGTCGTGTTGGGCTCTGTTTCGGCAGCAAAAGCAAAGCCGTACCTTCCAAAATCAGGTTCCTCATCGTCGAAATCGTTGTCAAATTCAACACCTTCAAAAGCGGCAAGCGTCTCTTGGGCGTCGCGATGTTGCCGATAGGTTAACCAGCAACATGATTCAACTTGCTGGTCATCAATGCCCCAAAAATTCAATTCGTCTTCAAATAAAGGTCCACAAACGTCCAAAGGGCAATGTAGATTGCCAGTTCGATAATAGTTCAAAACGTTGGCGAAAACGCCTGGATGCCGGTCGAAAAAATATTCGGCTAAATCAGCGTCGTAGTCCACAGACCCCGCAGAAGCGTCCACGAGCCAGGACAAACGAGTGTCGGGGATATTTTTTAGTGTACTACGATAAGTTTCATGTCTAATTCCGCCGACGTTAATAGTAACACGATCCTTTCGTTTTGAAGTTTGCGGTGGTGATGCAGAAGGCTGGCTAAGTTGCTTGTGAAGTTCGCAATCCTGACAATTTGAACTTCCCGGCGATCCTAGATCTTGCATGTTCGGTTCCGCTCCTTCTTTGCCACCCGTGTTGTCTTCTTCCCCTAAGCCAACAGCTTCCTTGGATGTGTTATCCTCACTCATCCTCAGAGGCAAGTTTTCACCAGCTTTGGGCGATTACTTTACCCCAAAGGCGACCACAAATCGCATAAAAAAATTATTTTAACAGTCCACGTTGGCAACTTTGTGGTTTTGTGGGCATAAATTCGGCCAAAAATCTCGAGGAAAGAAAATCGCAAAATTCACTGAAGACAGGTGCACGGTATCCTTCAAGCTTAGTCAACAAGACACAAGCAATTGAACATATGCCTTTTCCCAAGTTGGTTTTCCTCGAATCATTCCTATTTCATGCGGTAAGAATCACTATCCGGCGATTTAATCCATCTGTGGTTACGTGAACAGTTTACAATGGACGGAAAAAATCGATGCTTTTCTCCAAGAAAAGAGCGCCTTTCCAAAAAAGCCGTCGGTTTCGGGCAATGTTTGCATTCGCTATTTGCATTTGGTCGCGCGGGTCGCAAGAGCCCATAATTTGCATTCGAAAGCTAAGCGATTGAGAATTTCATGCAAAAAATACTTTAACTTTCTTAGCTGTCAGTCAGAACATTGTCACCGGAATTAACCGCGCAGGCGCGATGTTCTTTCAGCTGTTGGCAATTGCAGGTGTATGGGCAAATATTCCTCGAATGTAATTTATATACAAGTTTGATAGGCGTTGAAAACTGCCATTTCTACAAAGCCTCAGATGGATTTAGGCAATGCTCGTAGTACGTTAGAACTTTGTGGCAACGCAGAACAACCCAAACAATTTTAAGTTCTGAAAAACTGAAAACTCTTCGTTGACATGTTAAATTTACTTTCCAGATTTGCGCTTTGTAGGTAACTAACAACATAATGCCACAGTTTATCGTGCCAGAACACGAAGGACATTGGGAATTTGTTTACTTGTAAACAAAATTCTTCAGGAATTGCCAAGATAAAGCAAATGATTTGCTATATAATACACACGAGGAGAGAAGAAATTCTGAGCGAGCTCCTTCAGTCCGACAGACTGTTCTGAGGATAGACGCATGAATATCAATATCTTTTTCTACGGCAGCTACGCCCGGTTCAGACGGCTTATCTTTCATGTGCCGTCCCTTAATTTTCACGCCGATATTAACGCGGTGCGGTTAGTACGCAGCAAGATGGAAATTTCCTTTTGTATCAATAAAAAACAAACGAATAGTCGTTCACCCACTGGAAAACAAATGGCAGGTTGTAGAGAAGAAAAGCTTCTGAACAGGCTCTTAAAATAAATGTATTCTCTTGACAATATTATTGTGCAGTAGCATATATAATAGCACCATATCCTTGCTTCGACAGTCAAATCGTTTGTTAATTTGTTTTTTCTAGAAAACTCTCAATTGGTAATAGCCGTCATCCATGCTACATTTATGAACATAGACTGAAATACAAAAAGATGTACAATGTACAACCTGACTGTAATGAAGAATTCAGCTGCATTGATTAATAATAGGCGCAAACAATAACACTATGGATTGATTGCAAATTACTGGTTCTGTCTGGAAGACCTGTTCCAGCTCCGTTGCAAAGAAGCAGAAAGTAAATTTAACAATGAAAAACCAACGTGTCATAATTATTCACAGTTTTGTAAGTTTTAATCTCATTTATCTGCTTTTATGAGGACTGCTTTTAAAGTATTACAGTGTTCTTTTGGTATGGCGGTGATTTTTTTTAATTCTAAAAGATCACGAAGGATTTTTCAAGATTTTTATGAGCGTCGCGTTAGGTATTAACTAACTACAAACTTTATTTAAATAACCGTCCAGTTAATCTTCAGTTAAGTCCAAATGCGTTTACAATTCAACCTAAAGTCGGCCATGAAAATACTATAATGACTGTTACTCCCGCCACACAAACCCTGAGCAAGGGCGATGAGCACAGAGTATCCCTAGGGCCAAAGTAATCTGCTCTCTCCTGACTACATTTTGTGAAGTCTTCTTTTCTTTTCTTTTTACCCGCGTCTTCTTCACACGTCTCACGTCCTGGTGAAACACTTGTCGGGTGTTATAACAACTACCCTATCAAGGGAACCACGCCGACAAGGCGGCCACTTAACCCTCTGTGATTAGACCTTCTATGTAGTGTTGTTTGCTGCCCAGTTCTGACTCGCAACAGGGGCACCGACAAGTTTCGGTAGATGTCTGTTCGGTGGAGGGTAGTTCGCCTTGGGCTTTCGGCGTCGATTAAAGAGTGCACTCGGATTTCGTAACTGAAACGTGGCCTAAAAGATTCGCAATGGGGAAATCATAGTCCCTGAGCCGCTTTTCGGAAAGGTCGTAATTGCTGTTTTTGACCGTTAAAAATGTCAGCTAGCATTTTGGGTAAGAAAATAGTTCCCTAGAAAGTTCATGGAAAGTTCATTTCAGCTTGCATTTTCTCAAAGGAAGATTTTGTTCCCTAACTTTTTCGGGCAGTTAAAATTTCGGCTAGATAATCCGAACAGATGAACTTCTTCAAGCTTATGAAAACATCACCGACTTTAAACAGACTTCAAACACCATCAAGGTACTTAAAAATGCCTTCCTACAGCTTTTGGTTGATTTGGCTCGTTAAGAGCCCCTGACGCAAGCCAGTGTGATTTGTCTAGTCGAAAGTAGCGATATCGACAACGGCTGGGCAGGGGACAAATAAAAGGATAACACGAATAATAAAAACAACGCAACAGCAAAGGAAAAAAAACTCAAGGTCAACTTCTTTTAATGCATGTTCCACACACGAGCGTCAAGGTTTCTGAATCACAGATTCAAATACTTCTCGTGACATTTTATATAAAGTTCATGATACTGATTGTATGTTGATAATTTGATTATCACACTAGGTTAGAATCGTTTTAAAAATTTTGTCACAGACGTTTAAGCACTTCTGATGAAACATGTGAATCAACACAATAGAACTCTTAAAAGCAAGACACGTTCTGCATGTAAAATGCGTTACACCATGTGACGCAATACCGTATTGCGTTGCAACATCCGTATAACATAATACCGTGCTGCGTTACACAATGTGACACAATACTGTATTGTATTACACTATGTAAATAATTACACCTTTTAATATCTATATGCACTCTTCCTACCATGTTTCCTATTTTTTTGTTGTAATGACATCGATAGAATGCTTATTTCAGGATGAGCACTTATCGAGGAAATGGAATAAAATAATGATATACTACGTTATGCAATGCTTTCTCGTGGTATAGCATTGATTATCCCACGAGCGGCTTGTATTTTCTTGACATCTACATCTACATCTACATCTACATCTACATTATTTCAGCACTCGGCAAAGTCCCATTGACTTATGGCTGTTATGCGTGTGGCCTCATACACCATAAGCCTTTTTGGAATATTACGCCAAGCCGGCCACTTGCTGAATGGAACAGGTCAGCACTAGGGGTGGTCACAGCCAGAGTTTGTTACGTCCCGAGTGGTTCTTTTACGTCCCACAGAATCAGAGAATTATGAAGAGTTGTGAGACGGGGCCTACGGTTTATCGTCCTTATCCGAGAAGACTAGAAAGTCTAACGTTTGTAGATGTCATTACAAAGGCAGCACTTTCTCCTCAATTATTCAAGACCCTGAGTGTTGGTCCGGCCGAGGTTTTGAACCCGCGACCTCCCGGACGGTAGTCCGGTGCTCTACCACTGAGCTAACCGATCGCATACACATGCGCCTCGTGGGAAACTCCATGGTATATCACGAGAAAGTATTTTCTGACTATTTCATACCATGAGATAGAAAAGAATAGGCCCATACAATCAATACGACATAAGCCCACTACGGCATGGGAACGTTGCTTACCGACGGGAATATGAAACGGGCTTTCGCTCATTCTCGTTGGCTGTATATTCTATGGCGTGGGATAACGGCTCATGCACACATTACCATTTGCGTTACGAAACGTAGCTTTTATAAGCTTTTCTTAAAACGTTTTTCTTCTACACGTAAACTTGTTAATCTCTGTTATTGCTATACAAGACGATAAATATCCCTTTAGCCTCTTATACCCCCCTCCCCAAATCAAACAATAGAGAGCTTTAGCAACAAGGACGGCAACGGCAACGAGAACGCCACAAAAAAACAAACGCTCTGCACGTGCGTTTTACATTTTGGTACATTTCTTTGCCGTCCTCTGCAAAACACCAACGTGAAATGGCCAAATTTTAAGCTTTCTCGAAAACGTGAGTGCATCACGATAAATTTTCTATTTCTCATGTTTTCCTTGCTATAACGCCGTTCATAGTAATGTAGTCCCTGGACAGTTAGCCAGCATTTTCCAAGTTACACAAATAAGAACAATCGCTAAAGCCGATTGCATAAACGAGATTTTATATTTTGAAATGACGTTTTCGTTGCCTTCGGCTTCGTCGTTGGTAAAGCTCCCTAATAACGGTTTTAAACTACTTGCTTTCGGCGATTTATTCCAAAGTTAAGAAACGAAGATCCCTTCCATCATGGATTTTTCCATCATGGGCAAAAGGGGTTCGAAACACTAGCGTTTGATCAAAATGACACTTTCACTGAAAAATTCGCCCGTGGGATTCAGGAAAATTTCGCGCCAGTTTTTCAGCCAATCAGAAGCAAGACCAAAAGAAGCAAATCGTGACTTGCTCACGTTTGGCGCTGATGACATCTGTTTGCTTCGATTTTTCATTAGTCCTTTGTGTTTAAGTTTATTGTGATTGCCTAAAGTGATAACGTTGATTTTAAGACCCTAAATAAAAAATGGATAAGGACTCTACCACAAATGACAGCAGGTAGTTAACTAAAGTAATTCATTTCGGGTGGTTTTTGCATCAGCTCCCATGACCCATACCCAGTCTCCCGCAGCCGTCTGTAAAGCATCGCTTTCGTTCTCTGGTAGTCAGCCGCCAGTTCCTTGGCTTTTCCATAGGCCTGGGCATCAAGAATTCGACGATGTTCCAGATCTTGACTAATTTTAACAACCTGTCGATTCAAAATAGTCACAATTAAACTAAAATTTTCAGAATTTGTTAAAAATATTTCAAAAATCACACTCAAGACAAGTTCTTTGAAGAGTTTCAATGTGCCCTTTTGAAATGATCTGTTAGACGATAGTAATATGGGTGACGCTTTATTTTTCGGTACAACATTTGAACGTTGTTGAAGTGAATTGCTGAAAAGCATTAATTTTATAGACAACATTCCACACGCTACTTCCTTTAGACGATTAGTTTAACGCACAAACAAATAAGCCTTCTTCCGTAAGGCTTTGTAGAGCTTCATGTTGGTTTTATAAGCTAGTAAGCCGCAAATTACCTCTCTCAGACTTGCGTACAAGGCCTGTCGACTAACGCGAGAAGGTTTGGCCATTTTGTTGGATGACGCGCCGAGACATCCGTCAAATACCTCCACTGAATTGTCCTGGCCTGCATACCAGTTCAGGGATAGCGTTTTTGTTTTACACTTGGTCTCGATTTCACGAGAGTTTTCCTGCAAAAGGAAATAAAATGACACTACTTTTTGATTACTTTGACTGCGCACAGTCCGTGACTTTTGCGTTGGTGGGTTGAATGAACCAGCAGAAATTCTGGAAGGAGCAAGGAAGTGGAGAGAAAGACTGGGGAGAGACCCCACGGACGTGAGCACGAGGCTTGCACGCGTGAATCCACGGTTTCCACGCTTCTCGCCTTGCGAGTTCTGCTTTCATCAACTCTCGTCTTCTTGCGTGAATTTCGAGAGAACAACGGACTATTTTGAACGCTAATTCATTTTCAAATCTGGCGCCGTTCTGCTTTCAAATTAAAATAACACTGCAGCACGTTTCAAGTGAAAATCGCCAAATTTTGCGCATGTTCTACACAAAATTAACTTTTGATTAAAAACCAAAACGACAGCATAGGATTGTTTTCAAACGGGAGAGTAAGTGCACTGTATAATTTTTTTTCCTGAGTTTTGTTTTGCGAATTGGCGACTTCAGGGGGTTTGCAGGCTCAGTATTTGGCGATTTAGAAAGAGTGTTATTTACCTGTACGAATATAATTTTTGTGGTTTTAGTTACTAAATTTAAGAGAGATTGGTTATCAAGAAGCAATTGGATCTCATAAAGGACAAACTGTAACAAAAAAAAAGGGTTTTTATTACAATTGATCAACAACAAGACGCCAGTGTGGAATTTTATCATAAAGCCTGAAATTAAAAGCAATCACTTCGTGATTATTGTAAGAGAATATAGATTTTGTGGTACAATTTCAACAAGTAATAAATTTTCGCGGTAATTTTTCGCAGGCGGCAAGGAAATCTGCAAATAATGCAACAAAATTTCCGATTCGTTTATTTGCTTTCTAATCACATAACTTGAACTGAAATTTGATGGACTTTCATTACTTTTTTATTGAAGAGAAATAAGATCACGCGGCAGTCTTACTTTGCCATGTTACTAGGAGACGGTAGTTGGTCAGGATATTGGCTGTTATGGGTTATTGGCCAAGCGTGAGGTCAAGATGGCGGGATGTTGGCCAAGTTCTTTTTTTCGCGTGTTTATGGACCGAGACGAAGTCGAGGTCCATAAACACGCAAAAAAAGAACGAGGCCAATATCCCGCCATCTTGACAGAACAAGCGTGGTCAATAAAGGATTTATTATATGACCCAAAGGACGCTATTAAAAAGACAGTAAAACGCGGGATGAACGGGCTATCCCGAGCGGTCAAGATGGCTCCATCTTGACCTCACGGGTAGCCAATCACAGCAGGAGAATTGATTCATCTTGACCGCTGAAAGAGCCAGTCATATAATAAATATGGGTTATTGGCCAAGCGTGAGGTCAAGATGGCGGGACATTGGCCAAGTTCTCTTTCTGCGTGTTTAAGGACCGAGACGAAGTCGAGGTCCCTAAACACGCAAAAAAGAGCGA
>JAEMWC010000080.1:775000-910000 GCA_016490735.1 Pachyseris speciosa | reverse complement strand
ATACATTCTTGGCTTTATGACGTGCGCTACCGGATGTCCGTGATTTACGGACATCTGGTAATTGCTGCTACCAGAGCACTCCATTTCTTCGACCACGTGACTAAAAGAAACGGAGGCTCTGGGGATGAGAATGGCCTCTACTGTCAACCAATCCACCTGCTTCTAAGCAGGGACAGAATATAATAATTTACTGCTTTGCAAGAGAGGGTATTGAATAATTCAATTTAGGCGTGAAAAAAGTGACTCAACAGTTTTATTCATAGTTGTTGTATTATATGTTGTGCAGCTCCAGAAAGCATCCGTACTCTAACCACCTAAATGTAGCAGGAAATTCCTTAGGGGGAGGCGGTCTTTGAAGGATTGGGGTGCGGCTGGGGGTAAACCAGTTGACCCTCTCAGTGCTGAAGGGTATATTAAATGAATACCTTCTGGACAAGGATACTGCTCTTCTAAAAACCTGGCCTGGGATATTTCAAGAGGTATGCTTCATTACTAAAGCCCCGTTCAAACAGCGCATGATAGTCGATGATAATAAGAAGTCCAAAACTATCATCAACTATCGTGCGCGCTGTCAAACAGCGAAAACTATCATCAACTATCATGGGATTTTTGAGCAGGTTCAAAGTGAATGATAGTTCATGATATATAGTCAATGATAGTGCATGATAGTTTGTGTTCAAACACGCGTGATAGTTAAAACTATCATTGACTATCATCAACTATATCATTACTGTTTGAATGGGGTTTAACTCCTTGACTACATAAGTACCTTGACACCTTTCTTTTGTCCATATTCATTCAGAATGCTAATTGGATGTCTCTCCACAGCCATTCCCTTGGTGCTGATGGCACCTGGTTTCAAAGCTATTTCAACCTGCATGCCAAACAGGCCTTTCAGAGCATTCAATGCAGCATTCTTTTTTGCTAAAATCTTGCTGGCTCCTATGCCTTCCTCAAAACTTGTTTCCCCCACAGTCACCTGACAGGAAAATGTCTTCTTATGATCTGGCCCCAAATGAGGAAGGTCTTCATACGTGATCTAAAAAAGTAAAATATATCATTTACATCTCTTCTGGGTACAACAAATATTGTATTGCTTGACCACAGGACTGCAAGCTCCAAGTGATCTAAGAGTGTAACTTGACAAAATTCACAGTCCATAATCAAACTGTATCGTAAGTATTTTGTTAAAGTAACATGGGTATAGCAAGTGTGTATGAGCTACTGGTACATGTGCTTATGGTTAGCAAACAAAATGCATTCTTCTATCCAAATATTTAACTTGATTTTGTGGTCTAAACACTTTGCCAATGCTGATTTTCATATCTACCTCAAAATTTACATGTAAATCCTGTCTGGCAGTTGCAAAATTTGATAGCAGGTTTGTCTGCTCAGTGTAGTTAAACTTACAATACATCCATTACATTATAGCTTTAAATTTGTTATTTTTTCTTGTTCTCAAAAGTACCTCTCTAAATAGCATGTTTAGTGTTGTAAGAATAAAATGTAATTATTGGAGTCAATAAACTGCCTTTCCTTGATAAAGAACAACCCTTTATTCTCCAGTTAATCATAACAACTAGTTATAGCTATCACTAAGTGCCAAGAAGCAAAGATCTTACAGTACGTAGAACCGCAAGCTCCTCAGTTTGTTTAGAAATTTCCTTGAATGACCCTAATTTACCAGTATGCAGCTTGATTGCACGTTAGTCAAGTGTCTGTCATTGAGGCTTTAAATCATCATGAGGATGGACGGCTTAAAAGGACCACAAGAACCGACAGCTAGAAACCTCCATGGGAAGAGGGAAGGCTTGGGTTGAGTTGGACGTTTAAATACATGCTCATGATGTGTGATTGACGTAATTAATGTCTTGCATTATGATTGGTTGAAAAAACGCGGGATGAGCACAGGACTCACACACACTCACAGCTCCCAGGCATTCTCTGTTTTGTATTACGTGTTCACTAAAAAAAAAAGCATTCTCTATTCTGCATTATGTCATAAAAGTTACCTTACATTACCTTATGTTACATCGCTTTGAGATTCATTTTGCTTTGCAACTTTTGCACACGGCTCTATTATGCTACCTCCTCACAGCCTTGCGTCTTTGCTCAGCTGCTCATTGGCAATGACAATGTTAATTTCCTTTGTCTGGAAATTTTCTCTTCTTTTTAGTATCATTTCCTTTTAGAATTAATTATGCAAACACACATGTACTCAAAAAGTTACATGAATAAATCATCACACTGTTCTGTTATTTCTTACACTGGAATTGAAACCATTCAAATTAATTCACCTTACAAGAAAAGAAAAAAAAAGGACCATTACAAGGGATGGTGAATGGTAAATCCGAGACTTTGCGAGACAGCAAGACTAAATACTTTCTGAGAGCAAAAGGAATTGAGACTCCGAGACGAAGTTGTGAAAAAATCTAGACAGCAAGGTGGGTGAAATTTGACAAAAATTCTGTGAGGCACATATTTTTTGAAGAACCATTCGCCACAACTATCACAGGCTGATGATTATAGAATGTACTCCTCACCTTCAGTTGATTCCTTTGGCAGTGTTCATTCAGAACCATAATGGGATCCTTGTGCAGTACAACCGCCTTAGTTTGACCTGCTTCTCCCTGCACATGTGGCGGCACAGGAGTAGTGGTACCATCTACAGTCCAGTGAGGGCTTTCTTCACTCAAATCATATAAACCTGACAAGCAACAACAAATTCTTATTTCTATCAGTGGTGACCAAAAAAGAATTCAAGTCACATAAAACACATACAGAGGGAAGAAAGCCCCTTGGATAGGGTTAGTGTGGGCAAACCCAGCCAAAAGAGATGATCACAGATGACCTTAAAGCTGACTCTGCAATGCAGAAACATGACCAATTCATAGATCAAAGCTCCTTTAAACCCTAAGTGGTCTCCATTTCATGAGTATTAAAATTGTCTGGTGTTAGACAGAGTAAAATTTATAAGTCACTCTTAGGGAGTAAAGGGTTAGGGGAGATAGTCTCTTAAGCTTGACTGTCAAGTATACTTTTAGTTATTGCTCGGGGATCCTTGAAACAGATCTCCATTACTATTTACTTAGTGAACATGTACATTGTATGTAGAACTTGTAAATGCACTGGAGACAGTGGTAAGGTTGCTTGAGTTGAAGTTTTGTTTTTTGCAAGGTAGCAACATGTTTTACTTACAATTGAAGGGCTCAGTGGAAGAAGGGCGTAAGTGACGATTCTGGCCATTTTACTGATGTCATCCAAATGAGCTGAATTTTTGCATGTGGCCTTTTGATACATTAGAAAAACGTTGCCCTATATTTTTTTTCGCTTTTTTGTGCTCAGTTTTTGAGAAAACGCAGGCCAAAATATGCATTCAATGCGTCACTTAGCACAGTCTTCCACCAAGCCCTTTATTCTAAAACGTCTCTGCTCAATAAGACATAATGTGCCATATGGCTTTTTGACTCATAAACAGCACACAAGATGCCCAGCTGACTTGGAAATATGCCGGGTCTACTTTTTTCTTGAATGCAGCACTTACTACAGGTGTTACTACCTGTGTTTTGCTTAATCGTGGCGCTCAACAAGCTTGCTTGGCTCAGAAACAGCCCACAACATTCTTGGTTGACTTAAAACAGCACACAGAAGCCTTGGTTAACCTTAAGTCAGCACGCAAAGGGTTTGTCCGAATTGAAAACAGCATTCAAGGGGTTAGCGGTAATGTTAATTAAGTTAGACTTCACGGTGTTATTTGCATATTGTGAAATTGAATCGTTAATGTTCTGTCATGTGTCACACAACAAAGTGTTAAAACATCTCACTTGAAAATATACTTTGCTGTTTATCTCGCGTGAAAATACTTCTTGCTGATGTTTACCTTGCGTAAAAATGCTTTTTGCTGATGTTTACAAGCCTCCATGGAAGCAAAATAACCGAGGTCATCATGGCAAAGTGATTTGTGTTGAAATTTGCCAGCATGTTTTAACCAGTTCACAAAACACCACACGATAATGAATGCATTTTTGCTTTCAATATTTGCCACACACGTCAATAGAAAACAGACAGTCTTTTCATCTTGCTGGTTTCTGTCTTAAATGATTTCTCCGTACTGTTTCCAAAGTGAAAATAATCTACCGTATGCGTAGTCTGAGCGGATTTAATCCCGTCACGTCACCCACGGGAACTTTTCACTGTGACAATGCCCTCTGTGGCCGCAATGAATTGTGGGAGAACTATGGCCTCCAAACGCGGACAACTCTCTCCAAACATAGGAGATTTTTAGCCTAAAGGCACCTCAAAACCACCTCTCGTTTTCCGAACTTTTAGCACGGCAACCTTTGACAGAAGGGCTGAGACTAGCAACGGAGCGCCGCTTTTTAGACAAGAATTGCTTTCAGACTTTTTATTGCCTGGCCCCATAATCTGTACTCCAAAACAGAGGGATTTCATGATTTGGAAAGCACAGCGAAAACTTCTTTGGATTCTTTCAGAGAAGCTAGTGGCTTGCGGGTAACAAGACTTCATGATGTCTTTCTACCACCAGGCGAGCAAGCAAACACTTGGGCATAATGCGATTAAATGGAACTCAGTACCGATCGAGCTGACCTCAACCGTGTAAGTTTCGTATCAGTGAATTGATGTCCCTGTCAATCATTTCATGTCCAGTTTCAGTAATCCAAGCAGGAAAAACTGTGCTAAGTGACGCATTGAATGCGTATATTTTTGGCACGAGTTTTCTCGAAAACTGAGCGCAAAAAAGCGAAAAAAAAAAATGTAGGGCAATGTTTTTCTAATGTATCAAAGGCCACATGCAAAAAATTCAGCTCATTTGGACGACATCAACAAAATGGCCAAAATCGTCACTTATGCCCTTCTTCCACTGAGCCCTTCAATTGTAAAGAGAGTGCCAAGGATAAAATTGAATGACAACATACACACATACCCTCCGCTGGTTCCCAGTCCATAAGTGCTTTTAAAGCCACAATTGCAACCAGCTTCCTCGCCATTTTCTTTGTTGAACTTTTCTTTGGACCAAATGTCTCATCTCCAACAGCAACTTGAGCTTGATACAGTCCAGGATACATACACTGCACATCTTCAAACTTAACCTAGAAAATAAGGTGAGCAGATATAAGACAGTGGTTTCAATAAGCACTGATGTCTGATGAAAAGCATCAGCTACTTCGATCAGAGATGTCGGCTACATTTTCCTTAAATTGAAGTAACTAAAGAATGATTCCTTATTTTTCCTTTAATACTGTCGCCTACTCTACTCCAACTCGCTGCCTACTTCAAATTTTATTGAAACCCATGTAAGATATGTCAATTAATGGCAAATTTGCAAAATAGGAGACTACAAATAGGAGACTGCGCAGGACCCGAGATGCGCTGCCACGTTTTTTAAGCAGGACACACATCTCTTTCCCAAAATCTCTGCAAAATAATATTTAAGTCGCCTTTTAACCTGAAAAGTAGCACTCGTCTTCAATTAAACATCGATGACCGGCAAGTTAGCCAAAAAGAACAAGAGAGGAGAGCGTGGCTCCATTGAAACTGAAGAACTGTATTCCTCAAAACGATTAAACATGGCGGACACCGAATTACAGCTTGACGATGCATCAAGTTCTAACTCTGCCACTGCTATCACAGACGAACACAAGCCAACATGAGCTGAACTAAAAGAAGTTCTCATCGACATTCAGATCAATGTCAACAATATCTTAAGAGACAATATTAAAATTCGAGAAGAAGTTGTGGCTCTACGAACAACGATACAACAACAGCAGGAAGAACTAACCAAGCTTAAACCGTTGATCTTGACTTTACAGCAAGAACTTGAGGATGCAAGAAGGAAAACTGACGAACAAGAAGAAGAAATATCGCAACTGTACGATCTCCAAGACAGTTTAGAACAATACACTCGTAAGAACTCGCTAGAAATACACGGCATCCCAGAAAATGTGTACTCTTCCACCGAGGAGGCTGTCCTAGAAGTCGCTAAAGCTCTTGACATCGAGGTAAGACCCGATGACATCGAAATCTCGCATCATCTAAAGGGGGAAGTTGGAGCAAAGCCTATAATCGTCAAATTTGTCAGTCACAAAAAGAAAGCTGAACTTTACAAGCAGCGAACAAAATTGAGGAACACCTCTTTGTCGGTTGTTTTCCCGAGTCATCTGCTGCTTCGATTGTCTCTTCAAATGACATATATATAAACGAGAACCTAACCTCTTTCAGACGAGAGCTGTTGAAGGAAGCCAACAAAAAACGTAAGAACAATATTATTTCAAGTGCTTGGACTATAGATGGAAAAGTTTTTGTTAAAATCTCCCCGGCGAGTAGACCGATAAGAATCTACGACAAAAACGACTTAGAAGGCCTTTAAGAATTGATAAATTTCCGCTATCTTTATTGATCTTTAGGCGTTTCACTGATGTGACCTGTTACATCTTTTAAAAGGAGATCGGGAATTTCTAATCTTTTTTTCCTTCCGCGCTATACTACCAAATGCTCTTAAACATAATTATTTTGGGGGTGTCTTATTATATATGCTTTTGTGTATACTTTCTTTTCTTTCACGCAACTTCAATGTCGTCGCTTCCAAATAGGTTCAATTTTCTGTTATCTTTTACTTGTGCACAGCACTCTATTGCTTTCTATTTAACTGTTTTGTTTGGGTTTTTTTTCGGAGCAAAACAAAGTTTTTCCTAAACAAAACTTTGAAGCTAGGAATTATATGCAAATCGGCTACAAATGCAAAACAGCCAATTTAATTTCTCTAAATTCAACGTAAAACAATGGATTTGAAAATAGCTTCACTTAATGTCAAGGGAATAGGGAACAACACTAAAAGAAGAGAGGTGTTTA
This sequence comes from Pachyseris speciosa, assembly GCA_016490735.1. NCBI lineage: Eukaryota > Metazoa > Cnidaria > Anthozoa > Scleractinia > Pachyseridae > Pachyseris > Pachyseris speciosa. The sequence goes on along the minus strand of JAEMWC010000080.1, from coordinate 903,130 downwards.
ATTGGCTGAGATCAAAAAAACTCTCAATACACATGCTGCAAGAGGTCCATTGTTCTGAAAACACCGCAAATCTATGGGCTTGTGAATGGGGCTATAAAACGCTTTTTAGTTGTTTTTCAAGCAATAAAGCGAGAGTCAGCATTCTTTTCAACAACACTTTTAATTTACAGATCCTTAAGGTTTTTTCAGACCCAAACAGCCGCTTCATAATTTGTGACATCGAAGCAAACAGCAAACCTTTAACTTTGGCTAACATATACGCCCCCAATGAAGATGATCCAAACTTCTTTCGTGCCTTTTTTGATCACTTATCCAGCTTCCACTGCGAAGAAATTATAATTGGAGGTGATTTCAATTTAGTGCTTGACCTTAATAAGGACAAAAACGGAGGCCTCGCGAAAACTCATAAGAATGCTTTGAAAGTAGTACAGGATCTCTCCGAGAGCCTCGAATTGTCTGATGCATGGAGAATTCTCAACCCAGAGGCCACGAGATATACTCGGCGCCAACGGCAACCTGACATCCACTGCAGACTTGATTTTTTTCTTGTAAGCCAATCATCTATTTGTAATATCACTCAGGCAGATATTATTCCAGGGTTTAAATCTGATCATTCCATGATTACCCTTAGCTTATCCTTACATTCAAATCCGAGGGGAAAAGGGTTTTGGAAGTTGAACACTTCATTTCTGTCTGACGCCAGATACCTCGAAGAAATAAGAACAACAATTCAAGAAACCTAATTGAATATGAAAATGATGTCTCGGTAAATCCCGCCTTACTCTGGGAGATGGTAAAACTTAAAGTACGAGAGAAGTCAATCTCTTACGCTGCTTATCACAAATCAGCAACAACAAAGAGAGAAAACGAGCTGGAAAATACAATAACCATACTACAAAAACAACTTGCATCATCCAATATGCCGCAAAGGAAAATATTCCTGGTTAACTGCTCTTTATAGACTTCGAAAAAGCTTTTGACTCGCTCAAATGGTCTTTTATTGTCAACTCCTTAAGCTTCTTCAGGTTTGGCCCATCAATCATTAATTGGGTAAAAGTTCTCTATTGTGAAACGGAAAGTTGTGTTCTAAATAACGGGTGGTCAACCAACTTTTTCCAGACTCTATGAGGCATTAGACAAGGCTGCCCCTTGTCGCCATATCTATTTATTCTTTCCGCTAAAGTGTTAGCCAAGGCAGTTAGAAACAACATAAACATAAAAGGCATCTCTGTTGACAATAACAAAATTAAAATTAGCCAATATGCAGATGATACCACACTTATTTTGGATGGCTCAAGAGAAGCGCTTGCTTCAGCACTTAATTTGCCAGACGACTTCAGTAAAGTCTCGGGTCTCAGACTAAATAACAAAAAAACGGAAGCTCTTTGGATAGGTTCAAGCATTGGCAATGAACAGCTTATTTTGCCAGGAAGGGATTTTAAGTGGCCAAATTGTAAGGTGAAAACCTTAGGGTTGTGGTTGTCAGTCAAACCTGAAATATCTGCACGCTTAAATCATAATGAAAAGATTGAAAAGATAAGAAAAATTCTGAGCTGCTGGAAGTATCGTAGGCTAACCTTGCTGGGGCGAATTACTGTGCTTAAGTCCTTAGCCGCCTCGCAACTAGTCTATTTGTTATCTCCCATGCCTTCCAATTATCATGCAATAAATGAGATTAATACATTGTTTTATCAATTCCTTTGGAACGGGAAGGGAGACAAAATCAAACGAAAAATTGTGATTAATGACTATTGCGAGGGTGGCCTTAAGATGATTGACCTTGTCTCTTTCAACAAATCGCTTAAAACAACTTGGATTAAAAAATACTTGGATTCCACGAACAACAGAAAATGAAAAGTTTTTATCGACTTAGCCTTGAAAAATCACAGAGGCAAAAACGTATTTATTGGTAACCTCAATACAAAAGATACAAAAAAGTCGATCATAGTGTCCGACGTGTTTCTCGAAGAAATATTGGAAATCTGGGCAGAAGTTAATTTTGAACAGCAATTAGTGTCTTTGGAGCATTTCCAAGAACAAAACCTATGGCACAATTCCTTAATAAGAATAGAAAACAAACCAATCTTCTTTAAGGACTGGTGCTCAAAAGGCATTACTAAAGTAAAACATTTGCAAAAACCAGAATGCAATAGCTACCTTTCTCTAAAAGATTTCCAGTTAAATTACAACCTGAATGCTGCTCCACTTCGTTTTTACGGCCTTATATCAGCTGTCAAGGCACTTGGCAATAGCAGCCTCAAGCAAGTGAACGATGATAAACAAGAATACGAACCTCTTAGCACAAAACTTTTAAAGTCCAAAAAAGTTAGTGCACTTGTATATAAATCCTTAGTCAGAAACAAAGGTGAAGCTCCAAGGAATAGCCAAAAGAAATGGCTTATGGACTGCAGTTTGAGTAGTGAAAACCTCGACTGGAGCTCGGCATATCTTTTGGCATTGCGGTGCACCAAAAGCACAAAGTTAATAGAATTCCATTTTAAACTTATTCACAGACGTCTGGCAACTAACAATTTCCTGTTCAAAATTAAGCTGAAGGAAAATGAAAATTGCACCTTCTGTCAAAACGCGCCTGAAACACTAATACATCTTTTCTGGACATGTCAAAAAACCTCTAAGCTCTGGAAAAGTATAGTGGAATGGCTACAAAATTTGAATATTATACAGAACAATTTCACGCTACTGAATATTACTGCTCTCGAACTAAAGCCTGACACCTCGAAATATGCCCTCCAAATTAACTACTGTTTACTGCTAGCACGTTATCATATCTGGCTTGCTAAAACAAACGAAACTTTACCCCACTTTGAGCTTTATCTGCTTTTTCTGAAATCAAGATACGAGCTGGAGACAAAAGGTGGTGACAGGAAAAAGTGGGAACCTCTTGCAGTGTATATTGGGCTTTAAAAACTTCTGTAATTCAACTGGATATCTGTATGACCCTATTCTCGCATGACGTAATTGACGCTTTTCTTCTCTAACCTGAAATAAGACTCTCTTTAAAGCTTAAATCAGCGCCGATAGATGGTAAATATTGTAGCTTGGCCTGTATTAGTACCAGCTCTGTATTGCTCCGTTTTGTTTTATTTTGCTTATTTGTGTTTTCTATTTTATCTAGTTCGCTTTTTTTCTCGTATCCGCATGTCCTTTTGTAATTTCATTTTGTATTTCACTTTTAATTTCTTTTCGCTTATGTTATTCCACAAATGTAATGTTTAAAACATAGCACGGTAAAACAATGTATTGTAATGTAGTGTATTATTCTGTACTGTAGCTCTGTATTACTGAATTTGTTTTAGCAAATAAAAAATAAAAAATAATAATAATAAAAAAATAAAAAATAAAAAAATTTGCAAAATATTCTAATACCCCAATTAAATGGGCTGTAGGGGCCCGTGTGAAACCAGAAAGAAAGCCAGAATTACACAGGACAGAATTGTCTAATGATTACTGGTATCCCTGTCCTCATTCTTTACAACATTTAAGGGCTCAAGCTTTTAAATGCTAGCCTTGTCAAAACGTTCATGTGTTCACCATAAGCACCTTTTAACAGAATGTGCCAATATTTATCAATTTTGCTTACCCCAGATCTCCACTAAAATGAACTGAAATGGAAACAAAAATTCTACAGTTTCTTCAATTATCTGTTTTCTTTAGATTGCCCTTATTTACTGCAGATAGCTAATGATAAAAATAAAACAAAAAGCAACTTACATAGTGCTAATGTTGTAGTTCAATTTTATCCTTGGTTCAATTTTTATTTTCTTTTGTTCTTGTGTATGGTAATGTATGATAATGAGTACAAAACAACTTTAGGAAAATAAAAATTGAACCACAACACTAATAGTATTAGATATTCAAAAGAGGTTTACATAATATTATTACAAGACACCTATTGATAAAAACTGATTTAAAACACTCAGTATTTATTCTAGGTAAGATGTAATTGTGAGCCCTTTTACGCAGTTGTCTAATCCTTTCAGGTGGTAAAAGTTTTCTTGGAGCAGTTTCTGTGGTAGTGATTCTACGCCACAATTTTAAAACTCTACTTTTTAATATATGTATCAGTGATATAGTATTGCTTAGAGCAGTATCCAGACTTAAGAAGACCTACACTGTAGCAAATAATTTATCAGTCCTATTTAAGTACTTACTGCAAAAAGCACTTACCCCAAACTTCAATAGCATAAATAAAAATAGATAAGATTAAGCTTTGCAAGAGTGAATCTAAGCTGCTGATAGAGTACTTGTAATATCTACACACCCTAAGAATATATATAACCTATCACTGGCTTTACACCATTAGCTGCTCTGTTAATACTTCATGAGTGTGAGGACAGTAATAAAAATATTTTGCATACAGTACATACCAGTTGGTTGCGCTTTTGACCATATTCATTGAGCAACATCACAGGATCTTTGTCTGGTGGAGCTGATGGTTCTAAGTCCTTAATACGTTTAGTACGCCGACGTCGTGGGATCCTCCCATACTGTTGTGGAAACCCAGGTTGATCAGTTGTCAAGGACTCTGCACCAGCTGGAGCAGAAAATGGACCTTGTTGAAACCTGTCATGTGGTTCTGCAGGGAAATAAATTTATTGTACTGGTATACAAACATTTTAATTCATACAAGCTTGGGCTATACAGTAGCCAAATGGGGTGATTAAAAGGGTAAGTAGACATCATCTATTGTTAGATAGCCTTCAGGCAATGGGAAGGGTACACCTTTATAGCTTGTACTGGGGACTTGTCCCCTTCCTGGGAGGAAGAGCCAAAGGAATGATTTTAAACTAGCTAGCTCCCCAGCTTCAGAGAAAGTCTGGATAGACCTACAACTGTTTGAAACTAAAGAAATTGTCAGGCTGGCTTCCAGGCTGGCTTCTAGGCTGGCCAGATGCCACGCACCTCTCAGTAACCTCTAATTTAATTGGTTCTTATTACCACGCAGCTCCATTATTTCAGGGCTGGGGTCCATTGTTTCTGTTGTTTGTTTATTGTTTTCTCAGCCAATCCTGTGAACTGTTCCAAGAGCTGCGTGGCGCCTCAGGCTGGCTTGTCCACCAGATGAATACAAAATCTAGTCAGACACACTGTATAGGCAGTCTCAAATGTGAAAACTGTGTTCACGCTTCTATACTTATGGTTGACAAAAAAAATTGTAACAAACACAAAAAATGTTTTCAAGGTATAAAAATTAATTTGAAAGATTCAGTTAATTGCTTATGTACAATATGAACTTAAGCTCCAGGACAAAATGTTTCATAAATAATAATAATTATTATAAGTGCGTCTTGTATATATTACATTTTAGGAAACACGGAATGAATGATAATTTTTCTGATCTTCATCTGGCAATATTAAAGCTCAAAATAATGTTTGCACGTCTGTCAAAGTCAAAGTTTGGAAAGAGTGTTACGCATACAACTGTGATTCGCAAACAACCACCGCTGTGATCAAATAAAAAGGCTACAGAAATACCCTCTCGCGTGTGAAATAAGAAACGCTGGCTTGAATTGTCAATTACCAATGTTTTGCCTTGCTTTTGTTGACATCGACGATCTTGGGTTTTCTTCACTTTTTTTTTCTTTCAAAAAGCTACGCTGCAAATGTGAGCTTCGTGCTGCTCATCACGAGGTTATCATTCCAGAATTGCTCAATTGAAGAATGTGGAATTTACAAAGTAACAAAACACGACCCAGAGAACATAAACAGCATCGCTGAAACAGTCACAATTATACAAAAACACTGAAAAACTGCCATGCTAAATTCACGCTTATACCTTTGGCGAGAGCTTGCAGAGCCAGATCTGCAGCGTACTCTTTAGCATCTTTCTTTGACGAGGCTGTAGCAGGAGGAAAATGCCGATCGCCAACCCTTGCCATTGCAGTGAACTGAGGGTTGTGTGAACTCTCCACCGTGCTAACGTCGAAATCGACCAGGGCTCCATTATGATCGCCGTACTCTTTGAGGGCTGCACGGGCGTTCTTGTGCACGAGATTACCAAACATTCCTCCTCTCTTAGGCACGGAGAATTGAATGAGCAATGTCGTGACAAAAGCAGTCCTTGAAAGCACCGGAGAAAGAAGCGGAGGAAAGCGAACAGCTCCGTCGATGATAAAGTCCTTCGATCACAACATGTGGTGTTCCATATTCAGTACCAATCCCCTCTCGGCTATCAAGCATTTACCGAAAATCTACCGACACTAATGGAACAAGAGGCTACAATTAGCCTAAACCCGGGCTTGCAAAAAACAGTATTGTATCCCTAACTTAGTGCTAAACAAAAGAATAGAGGGAAGTCTGTCTTTCTTACATCGGACGCATTGTGTTTAGCTTGTGTTGGAGTCTATTTCTTTAGACCCCTATCAACATATATTCCTCTAAAATACAGCTCAACCATTGAGCACAATAATTATAACACTTGTAAAAAATATTTCTAAAAGAACAAGAAAAAGAGAAACAGAAAAAATAAAGCCCGTGATATATACCACTAAAGGACATCGAACCCGGGTTAGCTGCGTCACAGGCAGGAACAATGACCTTTAGGCCACAGAGGTTTATCGTTATGCAAGATGATAAAAATAGTGCATTGATTCCAAAAAAAAAAAAAAACTAAGCACACTTGTTTTCGCTTCGATGGAGAATTGTTTGAGAAAGGAAACGCTTATCGAACGATGTTGGATTTTTTCGCATAAATGTGAATGGAGTCTCGGTGAAATGTGAGTAGAAAATTAATTAGCAGAGTGAAACTGTTTACAAATACGTCAATCCAGGGTCATTTGAAACACAAGAAAGGAACGTTTCTGGACAGTTTCAAGGGACGCTAGTACATTTGTAAAATATAATCGCTTATCATTCAAAAATTAAAGTCCAGAAATTGAGATATTGTGGCAAAATAGTAAATAAACTACCTGTCAAAGTCTCAGGGGTGTGTGGTATCCCGTACTTGAGTTATTCAACAAAATGTACATCTCAATGGAGCGGATACGGGATACACGGCAGTCCATCTGGAGTTAAATTTTGGTCATGTTAAAGCTTTCTTCTCGCTGTTGAACTTGCAAACATTCGTATAGACTACGGAATCCGAGGTGGCTCAGCCACTTTTGTTTTCATTTTCATTTTGGTTTGCATTTCTCTTCAACGTTTTCATTTTCGTTTGCATTTTTGATTGTATTTGCATTTGCATTTTTCCGCGGTACGCTTGCGGTTTTAAGTTTCGTTTCGTTTCTGTCATCACTTGCCACATCAGTTTTCATTTTCATTTCGATTTTTCATTGTTGCTTTTCATTTTGACTTTTTCGTGATATCAAAATTAAAATGGAGCGCAAAAATTCCTCTATCATGAGTGAGTGATGAAGTAAGTCAAGTCATAGATCAATGAAACTAATGTTTCGGTCTCAGTCCCGTGCATGACTGGCTGAGATATGAACGTCGCTGTGGACGATGTGGTAGCGTTCTTGAGAGATCTCTTGAGGAAAAATAAGACTAATAATGTTGTGTTGTTGTACCTCAATGCAAAGTTTGGCTTACAGTGGAGGTAGGTCTTCATAAATTGGGACGAGTACTTTGCGAGTTTAATAGTCACCGACGCAGTCGTTTATATTTTGGGTCGTCACGCAACTACCCTGCGAGCAGAGTCTCCTTCGATCTTCCTGTGCAGGCCGCGAGCAGAGTATCCTTCCTCTTCCCGATTTTTCTAGGACGATCGAAGGAGATTCTGCTCGCAGGGTTTCGCGCAACGCTCCTCCCCAGCTGCGTGGAAAATGTTAGAACCTTAGATGTTAATTATACCTATCATGTATCACACATAGTTAGTCGTCACAAATTAAGTTTATGTAAGTAATTAACATGTGCAGCTACAATACAAGAACAGTATAGCCATGTTTGATACATATTATTGTTCATTTGAGGATAGTTTTTCAACGCTGAAGCGGTTTTTGAAGGACCACAGTTTGGGAAGACATGATGCTCTGTCTGCCCAAGACGTCCTGAAGGCTGTTGAAGTACGTGTATCAGTAAAAGAAAAAACGTCAGAAAAAACTCTTTCGTCTTAAAAGATACCTCGAGTCTAGTGACTCTGCGCCCTTTCCCCTCCGCCTGTCCCCTGCTCGGCTCCCTTCACTCGCCGATTTTTTCCGCCACTGGGTTCCTTCTTTGCTCCTTAACCACACTGCGGAGCCTGGTCCCAGGCTACTATAGAATGCAGACGTGACTTAAGTAAAGATGATCAATCGGGAAAAGTAGCTGAATTCATACGAATCTATTAAAAATGTATATGCACCATTCATGAGCAAAAACGAAACATTCTTTATAATATTTGCTTGAGGGGTTGTAGAATTAACGAGAAAGGGAATGTTGAGACTATCGGATTTTTTGTAGACTGTAAAACAGCCTTTTTCGTTTGTTTGTCGAATGCGAGGCCTCATCAAGTGCAAGGTCTGGAGTGAGGGTGAAAACGTATAGCTTCACACGCCCTGCGGGCGTGTAATGCTCGCGCGCAAAGCACAAGAATTTATGCTTTCAGCAAACGAAATTAAAAACCGATTGTTTTGCAGTCTATATTTTTGTCTCACTCTCCTCGTTGCTAAAGCTCTCTGATTTCATGCTTGTGACGTTCACGGGTATTTCTAGGCCTCCTGGGATGACGGGCGATCGACGGTACCGTATATCTTTTCACCTGATCTTTTTACGGTAACATAAACATCTGCTAGCCTCATTAAAAGAAATTGCTTACAACGAGTTATTCCGCGGGTCAAATGACCTACTGTTACAAGACCCCTAGAAGGAGCTTCGTGGGTATTACTCCTTTCGAAATGAACACTGTATGGTTACCGTTTTGTTGTAGTTGCAAATAGTACCTGTAACATGATTATGCGCATAATAGAAACACAGCAAAAAACAATCTATGTAGTCTGTTTTCCTTTCACCTTTGAAATCAGAATAAAAATACGCTTTTAAAATATTGATTTATTGACTCAGTTTCTACATATTGAATTCCGAATCAAAATAAAGTGTCGCAAAATATGGCCATTCCCAAGTGTTAAGTTTAATAACCCGTCTATTACTTATTGACTTTATCAATCAATGTCACTGATGTTATAGATTACTAGTTACATTTGGTAATTGATACCAAAACACCCCTAAGTGAGTCGAGGATGAGTTTCACACTCATCCCCCCCCCTCCCCCCACCCCACTCCACCCCACTGTTACTGAGGGTAGACTTATGCTGGCTCTTTCATTTTTTCTTCGGTTGCATATGCAGTTTTTATTAATCACATAAAGACTCTAAATGATATAGTGTCTGAAAGTATACATTACCACTCATGACTGCATGCTGACGTTTGTTAGCTAGAACTGAAGGGACCAGGGCAGCTTCTAGGAGCGAGATCTCTACATCTACGGATTCGAATGCATCAAGGACTCCTTGTTAAGAGGTATGTATTATACATGCATGTAATGCTGTAATACTTATTTGTTATTTTGTTGTTGTAAATTTATGTATTTAGTTGAAGGCACTTATTCTCAAGATACACGAATGTACAATAATAATCTTTTCTTAAATATGTTGCAAGAGAGTAAATTTTAATTATGAATTACAATTTTTCCCTGTTATCCAAGTTTGATGTTTCTACTTTTGAACATTTCGTAGAGAACAGGTAGAGCTAGCCTTGCAGTATCTTGCCCTTTCTCAAGTTGTGGCTCGTGGTCCAGAAAAGAAAAATGTTCTTCGTAAAAGGAAATATGTATCTAAGGTGAGAGGGGCCCATTATACGTATCCATCAGACCAGATGAAAAACCTGGAAACATCTGATGTCATCTCTGATTAATTCAGCAAATTTCGATTTCCTCCTTCATGGTCATTGTCTCAAAAATATTTATCTACTTAGCTACTCTGTAAATTTCAAGATTATAAAGTCATGTTATATTCCATTAATGACTTGAACATACGGTATACCTTTTTAACACACTCCCATTTTTAACAATGAAAATGATCACTTCTCTTAAAATACCATATATTATAATCACACATTAACATTTCCTTGAAATTTCAGGGACCAAACTTGTGTTGGCATCTTGATCGTTATGATAAATTGGCCCGCTGGGGTATCTTCATCCATGGGGCTATTGATGGTTTTTCTAGGAAAATAATCTGGCTTAGGTAAGCAAATTGTTAAGAGAAATGTTTGAACTCAAAATTTTAGTCTCTCAGAATAAAATTAAAGCTGTCCGACGTTTCAATGATGCTATCATTATTTTCAAGGCAATCTGTCTGTTTATACAAATGGAAAATAAAATAGATATTTGTGATCATGTAAATAAATGTAGCGTGGATGGAATATTTGTATTCAACCACGAATATCAGTCCCTTTGCCTTGATAATATTAATTTGAAATGTCTGACAGCCTTAATTTTGATATATTTTTTTTAATTTCATCATTAAATCTTTAATTATACAATATTGTAACAAAAATTGCCTTACTTTAAAATAAGAAACATGCATTTTACTTTTGAATTTGACAGAGCATACACAACAAACAAGCAGCCTTGGGTTGTAGCGAAATATTATATACAACATGTCTGCAATTTGAACGGTAATGATTTATTATTTAATGAATAGGTTTGTTGGGATTAATCTATTTGCATTGAGTGGAATGTTAAATGAGAGAATTCTGTCTGTTTACCAGTGAGATATTGCATCAGGTTCCTGTAGGTGTTCTTAAGCCATTTATTCCACATGTGATACTCTGTTTCAGTTATTAAATTCTGTCACCCTATCTTTCTACGGTTCTTTACTTTTCAATCATTTGACCATTTAAGCAGTTTCCTTATTTCAATTCCTAATATTTTCATTTTGTTTTCAGTTGTTCCGTCAATTACTTGTTCTGATGTAGGAACAGAGACAGGCCTAGTGGCATCATGTCAATGTTTTCTACGCAGAAACTCAGGTGATGATTTTGCTGGAGAGAAAAGCCACAAGTTTGTAAAGTCCACCACAAACCAGGTAAGGACTGCTCTGCTAGCTAGATGCTGTCAACTTTTAATGGCTTTTTTTTTTTCAAATTTGTTACTCTTTTCTTGAAGCGAATAGAAGCATTCTGGAGCCATCTGCGCAAGATGTGTGGGGATTTCTGGATTTCCCTTTTCGAGGTTGGTACTCAACCACTGACTGTCTTTTTTAAGGACTTTCGCATGTTCTTATTCAAGAGTACTTATTCTTACTCTCGTTCTCGCCCTTATTCTTACCTTATGGCATGTGTATACGTAAATGGAGAGCTCAGCGTTTTTACGATAAAAAGATTAAACTGCACGTTGATCATGAAGTCACAATCAACGCTTATAAAAGTTACCAGGAAGGTACAGTGTAATTCCTATTCAAAAGTCAAATTACATAATGTCTCTTTGGAGAGCAGAATGAAATAAGGGCATGCTTAATTAACCTTATACATTACTGTTAGCTGCGACTAGACACCTAAAGCTGATCGTAACCGTATTATTTCGTTTGCAGGATATGGAATTTAAAGGGTTTCTGGATGTGACAGATTCGGTGCATAGGTTACTGAAATCATTACCTACAGTGTATATCATGGTAGAATGTAGCTCTGTTGTCATGGTAAAGCTAACTAGCGAAACTGGGGATAAAGCCTATTTTTTCAAACACCATAGCAGTGCTTGGATACCAAGCGTGTACACAGTCTGCAAAGGTTGCGAGGCGTTGTGCACTTTCAACCAAGGAGGGTAAAGTTAGCTGAACAAAATATGTTGCTGTAAACGCTTTTCTGCTGTTTGTTCTAAGCCATGTGTTCGCGTTCAGAGCAAGTAAGAGAGCCGGCAGTCCTTTTTGGATAGTTGAAGCGCCATCGGCTATTAAAAGCGCAGTGAACAACACTGCGGTGCGACTGGAGCGAGGAGAACAGAGCGGAAAGAGACTGGAGAGGGGCTCCCCTCAGCACATTCACTTCATTATTCACTTCAGGTTTACCATAGGCCATTTGAAGTATGTCAGTCACGTGATACAAAAACGCCATGCTGGGACGCCAACAAACAAAGAGTTTACATACACCTTATTCCAAACTGGTGGCCAATTTATTATTCTTTTGTTTGCATGTTAATTAGCCCTCTTTGCCTCGTCAACATGTATAAAATACAAAAGAAGTTTGAAGTGAAAATGAGGCACAGGGCTAATTAACATGCAAACAAAAGAATAACAAATTAGTCGCCATTTTGGAATAAGGTGTATGGTAATTTTCTTTGTTTGTCTTGTCCCAGTGGCTGTTTCCGTCCCAGCATGGCGTTTTTGTACCACGTGACTGACATCCAGCGAAGGGCCCATTGGATTTGAGTTCCTGCAATATCCAGGAGGGGGCTTCTATCAGTCTAAGATTCCAGTTTCGTTAACAATATATGTCTGTGATAATCCGAAGTGCTTGTTTATTTCAGACATTGCTTTCTTCACGTCTTTTTACCACTTCTTCAAAAAGAGCTCGATGACTTCCGAGAACAGCATAATTCCCATGGTATCCGTAAACAAAAAGATCGACGTGTACCAAACGGCGTTCCAGATGATCTCTACTTTTTTTCCAGGAATTCATGGTAATTATGATTTCTTTAAATTGGGTTACCTCTACCTCCCTCTTATCACATTTTGACGTCATCTGTTCACTGTTTTGTCTCAATTAAGCTTGGCTGAAATTTCATCCTGGGCGCAATTGGCCGTCCCACCCATCGCATCTCGCCCCTCCCCATTTTTTACTCCTCCCCCTACGAGGCCCAGTTCCTTCTCATCTCTTCCAATTTGAAGAAAATCAAAATAACATCGGAAACACCATAGCCTACGTGTAGCCGTACCCACCCCCGAGGAAAAACAGGAGGAGGGAACGTCTACGAAAACTTGAAACCAATCGTGTTATGTGACGTCACAGTAATTCATGCAAGTTATGTAAATAAATTATATTTTCTGCGGAAGTGCGTATGTTTACACGCTTAGACAAAAGTCAAAGGCCGCGTAATGAAAAGGATTACGAGCGATTTTTGGTCAAAAGCAAGAAAACAATCTTTGATGTAAACATCGCTCTCGCAAAAAATTCGTTTACATAAGCGTACTATCAGCGAGCGATTTTTGGTCAAAAGCAAGAAAACAATTATCTTTGATGTAAACATCGCTCTCGCAAATTTTTCGTTTACATAAGCGTACTATCAGCTTAAATTTGTTGGCAGACAAATTTATTAGAAATAATTACGTAGCAAGTTTGGAGAAAGTTAGCCTTGTTTTCCAGCCGAAGGAACCGCTATCAGAAAGCGTAAATTTGAACAATCTGCACGTCCCTTCATTACCGTTTCGTTACTCATACACGTGCTAATATTCACCAGTCATGACTCGTTCGATGATATGATCCTCCGAATCTTTGGCTAGCGCGATCGTTTTCAATCCCAGATCATTCAGATGTTGGACCTGATCTTCCATGAGCGCTGTCAGAGGTGACACGATGAAAATAGTACACGGTTTCTTCCAAAGAAGCGATGCGATCACTAGCTGGCATCGCCTGAAATTTAATAGCTTTTCTATAGCCAGTTGGCAATGAAACACGGACAGTCTTTCCATCAAAAAACAAAGCTATGGCCTTTTGTTGCTCTTCGTGGAATTTCTGTAATCCAAAAATCTCGCAAACCTCATATCTAGCTGCGTTAAACTCCACTTTAGTTTGTGTGGCTTCCGACACTCCGACCGGCATATTTCAAGTTTCTTCACCAACGAGCAAGATCCGTTTCGGCCAATCAGTGTTCTCGAAAGTATTGATCAATGCGATTAACCTATGAGAAACCATTATATATTTTCATGCAAAAGAGTGACGTCACATAACACGATTCGTGTCAGGTTTTCGTAGACGTTCCCTCCTCCAGTTTTTCCTCGGGGGTGGGTACGACTACACGTAGGCTAGAAACACCATCACTGCGCATGGCCACACTTCACTTTCCAGCCAGGTGAAATTCAGACAGGGCTGACCTTTTCTTAATGTCCTCGTATAAGTCTTTTTAAGAAGTTTTCTGGAAGCCGCGCTGAGATGTCAAGCATGTTAACCGAACGGAAATTCGCTATGTGAGCAGGGACCAGTCTATCGAAGCTCCCGGTAATTACCGGACCCTTTTCAAAAGTTTCGAAAATTACACAGTAAAGGTATCAGCTAAAGAAACAAAATGGACTTTATCAGAGGTCAGAACACACCCTCATTCTCTTGAGATATTGATTTCAATACACGGTTTCGGGCCCGTTAGGTTTGTGGGGCGTTTGATAAGCGGCCCCAGGTTCTTAGAGTATACACACATGACTACAATGGATCAAATGTCTGCTCTCTCAAAACGGACGCGATAGCCTGCAGAACAAGACGGATATGGCTGCGTCTCTGGTCCCGGCTGGATTTCATTTGTTTATTATAACAAAAAGTTTTTTTCACAAGGCGGGCGGTTGTCTAGCAAAAAGGGACAAGAAAGAGCCGCTACTGCCTGTGTTCGTCTGTATTTGTTTATTCGCAACTGATCGAATATAACAGGCAATACTTAAAGTTGTGTGCAGTCCTGTTTATTGCTTTACATTATCGCACAGGTTATCACCAGTTAGACAGCCTTTGAAGCCAACGGGCATAGTCTCCTAAGTAACCGCATATGTTATATGATATACGTAAGACACATAACAAGGATTTCCCGACCACTGCGGTCAGGTGGGGTACGAACTCTCTTGCGTTTAATAATAAAGGAAACACATATTCTTTAAACAGGATTTCAAGATATGGGACACGTACCGAGACGCAGCGATCTTGATTATTTGGAAGGTAGATTTTCCTTCGCCGAGTCGCTACCGACTACGGTTCCTTCTGCGTTTATTGAAGCTGTAGGTGGCCTAATTCCAGAAGATTATGTAGACGATGCATTGAAGGCAAGTGCTGCCTACCGATCGCTCTTAAACTACTTTCAAATGTCCAATTAAATGGAGTACTGTACTAGCACTTCTGAGGAAATAAATTTATAAAGGTAAAGAAGCTCCAAGTGTTTTGGTTTGTTATCTTATTTTAGTATATACTAGAGGTGCAACACTATCCCCGCCAGTGAAATGTAGAGCTTACAGGCTCCTGGTGGTGCCGTACATCTATCGTACTGTCGAACCTCGATTATCCGGATAATAGAAAATATGAATATTAATGAGACAAAACAAAAAATGAAATAATTTGGAAATATGAATTTAATGTGATAGCGTAATGTATCGTACAGTTGAACTTTATGCAAAAAATTAGCTTTGGCCTAAAACGTTTGCTCTTTGAAAGGCCGGAAACAAACCTTTTAACGGGATGACCGCCGACACCGCCTCATTTAAAGGATATTTTCTCAGCGAAATCGGGAGCCTTTGTATACAACCTCAGAACATCAAGGGATGATATTGCCATACCAAGGACGAGAACGAACTACTACAGGAAAATCTTTGCGTTTACAGGAGCTAAGATCTGGATCTGGACTAAGAATGGACTGAATGATATTAAATCTGAGAGCTCCCTCCAAACTTTTAGACCGGATAAACTGAAATGTCTCGATGTAAGTAATGTTATCTAAAATATCCATTTTCATATTTTGTAAATTAAGCATTATTTGTAAATAATTGCTGAAAATAATTTTCCTAGCAACTGGGATTTTGTAAAGAACAAGACTTGCAAATGTTTGGTCAAAACTACGGCGATGAAGCAAAGTTTTCTAAACCTGGAACCCCGGGTACCAAGGGTTGACCTCCATCTAATGACACATGCTGGCTGCCAGGTTCGTCACCGGGTATTGTCAACGGGTGAGCACCAGGTACCGCCCTGTGTTCACCGTTAGATAGCGCCAAGGGGTGAACACTATTTATAGATAAGGGCTGACCGTCGGGTACGGTCATCAAGTGTTGACCACCGGGTGCCACCCAAAGTTGACTATTGGGCGCCGCCAAAGGTTGTCCACCAGGTAATGCCAGGGGCTGACCACCGGTAATGGTTGCGGTTTGGCCAAAAGGTACCGCCAAGGGTTGTCCGCCCGGCATCGCCCAGGGCTGATTCACGGGCATCGGGAAGGTGTGACCTCCAGGTACTGCGAACTGTTGACCTCCAGGTAATACCCAGGGTTGGCCACTGGGTACTGATAACGATTGACCACCTGGCATTCGACATAAGGGTGCAACAGGCAGCATGAGTGGCTGTGCACCAGGAACTGGGATGGGGTGAGTAGCAGCCTGGCCAAATGGAACACCAGGTACATGATAACTTTTCTGTATTCCTTCATGGTCGGCCAACATCCCAGCCTGTGTTTGGTTTTTTACGATTAATTTCATCAGCTCTGTCTGGCGTTGCATGTGGTTTAGAATTTCTTTGCTTATATTATCCTGCAAATGAAATAGTGACAACGAAGGAATTTAATTTTAGTTAGTTATGTCTTAGCAGTTCTTGTGTCAACACGCTACGTAGCTCACACAAAAATAGATCATGTTCAGAGACCGTACGACATATTTTCTGTTGGTGAATTTATGTAAACATCTCAGTTCCGATTAGTTAGTTAATTAACAAAGAACAATGAAAACATTAACCGAGAAAGGTGTAAAAACAGTATTCTTGGGGCGAGGTGAGTTTAATGTAACTGTACAGGGGAGTTTATTATGGGAAAATTAAGGGAAATTACTTTCGTTTCCGTCTACCTGTTCTCTACTTCTCTTGACCCCTTGCACAACATCCTGTTGGCTTCCTTTTTCGTGGTTGTCTCTAAATTGAGTCCAATACGAAACCTAAAAGTATACAGGCTTTTTTCAATTTATAAAATACAAGGGTATCTCTATGAGACAATACTGAGCTACAGAGATATTACAGTGCCGTGTTATAGAAGGTAGATTACTCTAGTACGAATGAACTTAATTCTCAATAAATAAATAAAGACAAACTTTCAGATGCATAATGATTTAAAGTTACTACTTTATCGCGCATTCATAACATTGCACAATTGAAAGATGAAAGCTTCAGGATTATTGCATGACACGCGCAGAAAAAGCTGTACAAGTTGCATGACACAAAGTTGCACCGTCTTCACCAAGTCTTTGATCGTGTGTTTTGACTGCGCGAGACTTTAGACGAAGTAGACTTATGACGACCGAAACGTAAATAAACGACTTACCTCTTCTCTTCTTCTGCTGCTAGATGGACCGGATTTTATTAAAATTTGGTCTGTGGGGTATTTTTTCTTGAAGGAAATCTAAAAGTATACAATTAAAAGGCTTGTCAATGTTGCATTTCAATACAATTGTTAACAAAGCGCTGAAGAGATCATAAAACTAATCTCATGAGCGGTGAAACAATAGTAAGCTAAATGCCCGAGGGAGATTCTTAATCCCAATTGATGTACGACCGGGAAATTTAAATCTTCGGCCAAACCGAAGTACTGACAAAATTGCTTATCCCCCATCGTTATTAATCAAACCTAATCGAATGATTGGTTTGGATCAGTTCTATAATCGAACACAATGGAGCCAAAAAAAAATTGTGCGATAGAGCTTAATAGGACAAATCGAAACCAATAGAACTTGATCGAACGTTTGATTGATCAAAATGTTTTGCGAGAGTTCGATAGTGTTCGATTACCGAACTCAATCGAATACAATTGGGTGTTTGGTGTTCGATTCATTTCGATTTCGTTCGATTAGTAACATTCAAATCGGCTCTACCTCGGTGCAAAAAACCTGTGAAACTCACGAATGGCGTAAGAGAAAGTAAACAAAACATTCTGAACGATAGCGTACAGCAAAACAATACCTCATAAAACAGGTTTTTACAACGACTGAAAACCTTCAAACTCCTCTTCCAAGAGCTGTTAATTTGACACGCCGACAATTTTGCGACGATTTTAAATTCATTATCGGCGATTCGTCGCAGTGTCTCGGCACAATTCTTTAAGCGCAACAAACAACAAAAGGGTTTTTTTTGGAGCTGTAAAGACGCGAATTTGACCACAACAACGGACAATTTCTTGATACGGTAACATGTACCATTAACTACAGGCCCTTTTTAGTTGTATCCCTTTACAAGATGCAGCTTTATCTCCTTTTCTGTTGCTGCGCCGCTTTTTACTTGCACATGTCGTACCTCTTCTTTTCTATTCGCCATCGTTCTTATACGATCTCGGACCTATACAGTGTAATAACATCAAGAAGGATATTTAAAGGCGTGGGATTTCTATTTATTTTTTTTTTATTACAAAAATGTTGAACCATCCGTAAGGTACATCTGTGTACTTTATGTCAAGTATTAAGATGTTAGGATTCCACAATATTTTTAACAACTACTTGTGGTGCACTTATGACACAACAATTGTCTTACCTCGGGTACAAGCACCAAAAGAACTTCTTTGTGCCTGGCTGGTCCAAAAACCTTTACCAGTTCGTCAGCAACAACATCAGTCTGTTCGGAATGAAAACGGTAGAAATTCACGTCAATTACCAGATGTTTGAATACTTTCGCCACACCGTATAGTTTTGTCATTTATGGCCTTTGTTGACACCAAAAATAACCACTCTAATAGTTATAGTCCGTGACTTTCAAGCGGCTTACCAGTGCATCTGCAGGCGGCGGAAGTAGCGCTCTCTGATGGATGTTCCCCATTTTGAACTGGTCCATTCGGGTGCACTCCTTTTCCCCACGCATTATGGCTGTCAAGTCATTCTATTTGTCATTTAACAAGATAAGAAATTAACATTTTTTTTTTATTTTGTGCTGTGAGGTGCAAACGTAACCACGTAAAGTCTTGTAGTTTAACTCGAAATGTTACAAATCTTACCAGAATATTTGCTACCACGTCTTTGGCTGTGATGCCCATATTTCGCAGCACAACAAATTCCTGGTCTTGACAAACAGCTGGAAGTAAAGTAAAAAGTGTCTTTAACTGACAGGACTGTAATGACAACAAAAAAATAGAAAACCACAGTATTTTACGACAGATGCTAGTCATTTTAGCAAGAGCCTGAGATTAGTTAGCGAACACGGTTTGGCGTGAAGCCACTACCACTGCCTAAAAACATAATAAAAACACTTAATAAGTTTCAACCAACTCCTGACTAAAAGTCATTTAAGTGACAATTCATGCATAGAATGATATCTACCTTCCTTGCCGTCGAGACCAAGAAGTTTACAGAAGCGGTTACATCCGTGTGAAATCTCAAACGTTGTGAAAACGTCCTCGCCGAGGTTTCCGACGCCAAACAACCTATTAACACATAATAAAAGTTAAAAGTTTTACAAACTCGGAGCTAAAAGTTAAAACTTATGAAATATTTCGTCCGTTTTTTTCAACCGGACTTCATCAGTCAATGATATGAATGTTAAAAGGATGAATTTTAAAAAAGGGGTTTTAACGCCTCTTGGGGGTTAGAATTGTGTCATAGATAGCTGCTAATTCGTAACCATTGTCTCTGTTTAACGCCGGTTTCGTAAGTTTAATTTGAATAGCTTCTTTTATCCTGCGCTTGAAGGTGTTACCTTCGGTTGATAGTACTTTTGTCTTATTTGGGTCCACCGAGTGGCCCTCCAGGCGACAATGCTCGTGAATAGCTGATGAACTTCTTGATTGGTGTTCTTTCACTCTGATTTCCAGAGAGCGGGCCGTTTCGCCAACGTACTCCTTGTTACACTTCTCACAATGGATCTGGTACACAGTACCGCATTTCTTGAGATTGACAGTTGTGTCCTTGACACGTACCAATTGTGATCTTAGAGAATTGACGGGCTTATGAATAAGTGTGACCTCGTGTGCCTTGAAAGCTCTTTGCAGGCGTTCCGAGATTCCTTTGATGTATGGTATACTGTATGGTATACTGTACTGTGTACCAGATCCATTGTGAGAAGTGTAACAAGGAGTACGTTGGCGAAACGGCCCGCTCTCTGGAAATCAGAGTGAAAGAACACCAATCAAGAAGTTCATCAGCTATTCACGAGCATTGTCGCCTGGAGGGCCACTCGGTGGACCCAAATAAGACAAAAGTACTATCAACCGAAGGTAACACCTTCAAACGCAGGATAAAAGAAGCTATTCAAATTAAACTTACGAAACCGGCGTTAAACAGAGACAATGGTTACGAATTAGCAGCTATCTATGACACAATTCTAACCCCCAAGAGGCGTTAAAACCCCTTTTTTAAAATTCATCTTTTTAACATTCATATCATTGACTGATGAAGTCCGGTTGAAAAAAACGGACGAAATATTTCATAAGTTTTAACTTTTAGCTCCGAGTTTGTAAAACTTTTAACTTTTATTATGTTTCCGGAGCAGGAAACAAATGTTTTTGATTGTATTAACACATAATTTTGAATGATGCAATGTGAATGTAAAAAAAATGTTATACTTTGAACAATAAATTCCGCAAACTTACTCTGTGTCCACCGACGCTACTTGGAGGTCTGTTAGCGCATCGTCTGTTCCTTGAACAATGTGAAAATGTAGATGGAACATGCGTTAGTTCCTGAGATTAAGTCAAGCACGGGTTGCAAGATAAAGTTTCTTTCATGAAGAATTCACAAAGGAAAACAAAGCAAATCACTACAGTGAAGGAGAAATGGGTATAAGAGGTAGCAGTGATTTACAAGCTTAAAGAAAATATCGCGATTGCACTGACTGACCAAAGGCTTATTCCTCACCTTGTACATCGCAGATAATAAATTTGCGGCGAGTAAAGGTCATTGACCTGTGTGCGAATGCCAAGCATTTTTGGCCCACTACACTGGTTTGATCCAGTTGAGTGGGTACACCATCAGTCCTTTGCTGATTATCCTTGGTTCAACGGTGAAGAACTCGGCGGTCCCTTTCCGTTGAACAAGAAAGGATGGGATTATTCTATCGAAAATAACCAGACAAAAAAGTAAGTAAATAAAAACTAAAAACAGCTACAACGATAATAGCTATAACAATGACAATAATAACAAAGGAAACAGCAGCGAGAACTATGAGTGTATTCCGCGTCTGTATTGTACTGCAGCTTTCGCTACTTTGGTTACTGTGCGCATAACAACAAATCTGCTCTATCTTAACTATTATATCTAAATAATGCATAAAGAAACTTGATTGATTGATTGATCGGTTGTTGTTTATTGCTGACGTCACGTTCATCCGCAATTATTGTTATTTTAGCCGAATTTTGGTTCACGTGTCTATGTCATTGTATAAAGCTTTGCAGATTCTTTGAGAACACGAACACACAAAGGGACCAGCAGTAGCACATAAAAAGGACCAAAATGAAAAGGGGATGCACAAAAAGTAATAAACATCGGCCACAGTCTCAGTGCTAGGCCGCCGTAACTGGGCGTGTTGAAATTAATCCAACTGTTATTCCTCGGATACAAGCCCCAACAAGAACTAGATCACTTTATTTTTTTATTAGGCCCTGTAAAACAACTACCTTTCAAAGATCGCTTTTTAACAGAACCAGCAGAATATGGAATGCTCTTGCTACAGACCTTAGTCTATCTGTTGCTTGCTCTTTCAGTTCTTTTAAAGCTGCCCTTAGTATAAACAAGCTCTTGTCGCCTCCTACACCCTGGTGACCCTCGCTCTTTTAAATCTGTTTGCTTGTCCTGTAATGTTGCCCTTAATTTAGGGGGGGCATTACCTATTGTTTTTAGATAATATTGTAATTTTTCAGAGTTCTTAGTGTGATCCGTGTTATGGGCCCGCAGTAATTGGTGCTCGCTGTTGTGGTGTCCTCGCCTGCACTCCTGTGTCTATACGTACATTTTTTTCTTGGTGTCACTCATCTTTTTGTTTGGCGAAGCTAATAAAATAAAATCTTTCATAAAGTCATTATCGCATTTTAAAAGCCGCGTGGCGACAACATATCGTGTTAGGTAACACAAACATACATAAACACACACTGTTTAATTTCGAATAAGTGTGTGGCTGTGTGTATTTGTGTGTAACATAACTTAAGAATGCATTGTAATTATATCTTCAGTACATATACCATATTAAATAGATACCTAGGAAATTCTCCAAATCCTGCAAGGCCCTTGATAGTGTGGCGAAAAATTTTCCCCGTCTTTTCCGCAATTGCTTGTGTCTGGGCGTCCTGAACGGATAAAGAACATACTCAGTGGTTTATCTATCGACAGTGCAAAAGAGAACTTTGATTCCCGTTTTCAACTCCTAGCGTCATCCCAACCCGAGGGGTGGAGGGGAAGTTGTGGCTTTTAACTGATGACTTTCAAATTGTTGTGTGAATATCATTACACAGTTTCATTTGGTTATTTAGTTTGGAATAAAGACAACTACGGAAAATATAGTTTTCAATGTTTTCTGTGGGAGACATTTGCACCTTTAAACCCTACCCTTTGAAATTTTGTAAAAGTAAGCTGACTCGATAATCGGTCAGGCGGTGGCGTTTTACTTATGGAAAAAGAGAATGACAAACCCACTACAACTTAGGGCCATGGCGATTAAGCTGGATATTAACGATGCCAAACCAAGATAACACTTTCACTTTTCCTGTTTCTTTAAAAAGTGGCAAAGCTACCAAAGCTAACAACAACGACAACACTATCCACTCGCATTGTATGAGCATAAGAGTACTGTATAGCACCGCAACTGGATTTTACCGGCTCAAACGCCTACCTTTCTACACAAGTCGTACGCGTTGCCGGGCACTTCAGGTTTGTAAATTTGGCAACCCATCCATTGGGGGCCTGCACGGCAAATTGCGTCGGAAAATTTGAAATAATAGCCTTATGGCATTCTCTCATCCTCCCACTGCCAATATGCTCCTTTATTGCGATGCCAATCTCGTGTGCGGCAATGTACCATTCTCCCTTAAAAGAGACTTTATCCACGCGGAAGGATTGCATCACAAACGCATCTGCCACACAAAGAATACAGCCATGTGAGTTTCATTCACCAAAATACTAAACATCAGTACATTACAAGTTAAGTTGGGCGACAACTCAGCGAAAGAGAAGCCGGCTGTATGTTTTTATCAACACGCTACGCTGACAAACTATAAAACTAAAACCCACCGGTCGAGATTCCCACATCTTTGCCGCACCGCTCCATCTGCGCCAAGACATTATGGGGGAGCAGAGTTGGTGCAGTGGTGAGAGCGCTCGCCTTCCACCAATGTGTCCCGGGTTCGATTCCCGGACTCGGCGTCATTAGTGGACTGAGTTTGTTGGTTCTCTACTCTTCTCCGAGAGGTTTTTCTCCGGGTACTCCGGTTTTCCCCTCTCCCCAAAACCAACATTTGATTTTATTTGATTTATTTAGAGTTGATTTGATTTAGTCTCCCCAATTAGTAGAGCATCTGTGCTCGGCTAAATACATTTGAGACTTAAATAAAGTGATTATTATTATTATTATTATTATTATTATTATTATTATTATTATTATACTTCTGGGCATGTGAGATTTAAGGTACAATTCTATAAATATATCAGGACAAAATCTCTAATTATGAATTGCATCCAAGTTTGAAAATCATACAAATTAGCCTGAAATACATCGGGGGAGCCTCTCTGAATCAAAAAATCAAAAAACGGTAAATTTAATAATGAGGTTTTTTGATTCAGAGAAACAGGTTGTCAAAAAAGAGAAACCGTTAACACTGATAATCACACATACCCGTGCATACATAGACTATCCCTGGAAGTTTTCTATTTAATTTCTTTTCTTTTTCCACACCCTCCCCCACCCTCTCTGGTTGGCTCTCGTTCAATTCCCAGTTTATTTATATATTTTGCTTTAGCGTCACGACGATCTTATGAAAAAATATAATACGTGTAAACAGAACTTTGGGTGAGTTCTGGCAAAGACAAACCTAGCAGGTGTTAATCCAAATCCACTTAATATTTCATATGCCGGTCTTCAATATACTAACCATGTGGAACGAAGCTGGAAACAGGATCGTTTAATTGCTTTGATGAATGACACGAAACGCTGCTCTATAAGGCAAAAAAGGGGACTTTTAATTAACCTTACATGAAATTTTATACTAAAATTGGTCACGTAGCGCGGTTATTGTTAGGTAATTCTTACCTTGTTCAGAGAAACACCAAAACCTTTCACAGGCGCCAGGGAATGCGACGTCAAAGATGATTCCTGTGATCAACGAGCAGCCAAGACTGAATTAATTGAAAGTTGGCGATAATGGCAACAGACGAGCTGCTAGCTTGAGCGCGATGCCGTTTTCAAAGTTATCACATGTCTAAAACTTGAGAGCTAAAGTGAACTACGCTTACTTGGTCAAATAAAGTGCTCGTAGATATAGATCAACAGTAACCATAAAAAAATTGTTACCTCCACAATGGCTTTGCTGTAATCGTCAAAGGTAAATTCTGAAACAGTGTTGACTCTCTACAAGGAAGATGAATGGAATGGTTGATGATATAAAATCGTAAAGAAATGGCTTATCGAGTAAACAACTGATATCAACTACGATGCAATGCACTATATCTTTACTTGCGCGTAGCTTGCACGTGGTGAACTCGGTACCAAGAGAGGTCAACTACTCTTGTTGATTGCTCTCAATTGAATTACGATTAGACACGTGCAAGGTGTGAAAACAAAGGCGATTGTAGTTAACACCTTTAGAACGTCTCATATATCAGAACTATGAAATATGACAATTTTCAATTATATTTAAAAAATTTGCCTTAAATGACACTTTTTGTAGTATGAAAAACAGCAACAGGTATGTTTTATTTAATCCTATCATAAGTTCTTGATCCCGCAAAAAAAGTTCACTGAGGAAGACATTTGTCCTCTGGCCTCTGCCATCGCTCGCTTGGGCATCATCATCTCTGTCATCACCCACTTAGGACAATCTTTAGTCGATTGATAATGGCTTTCCTTATAAGGAAGTTTTACTCTCCATTTTGATTTTGACGTCACACATAATGGGTATTTGCTCTCCATTTTAATTTTGACGTCACGAAAAAGTCAAAATGAAAAGCAACAATGAAAAATCGAAATGAAAATGAAAACTGATGTGGCAAGTGATGACAGAAACGAAACGAAACTTAAAACCGCAAGCGCACCGCGGAAAAATGCAAATACAATCAAAAATGCAAACGAAATTGAAAACGCCGAAGAGAAATGCAAACCAAAATGAAAATGAAAACAAAAGTGGCTGAGCCACCTCGGATTCCGTAATAGACACTTGTCTTAACATATTAGTTGTTCAGACTTCAAAAACACAAGGTGAATCGACGTTTTCCGATACGTGACAACAGGCGTCATTCTTGCTGTTGATATGAGATTTACACTCGAATCACTCGGCCGTGAAAGGTCAAACTCCCTTTGTCTGTAGTCTCTAATTTTTGGCGCTTCCCTCGCGTCGCGTCTCCTCGCAACTTCGCGCGCGCACGTGCCCCCACAATCCGTCGCCAAAATTAGAGACTACTCGCTGTCTACTAAAGCAGACACGGGGAAACACGGCAGTCCATCTGCCGTTCAGTTTACTCATGTTAAAAACTTTCTTCTCGCCGTTGAACTTCCAAACATTCGCATAGACACTTCTCTTAACATATTGTTTGTTCAGACTTCAAAAGCCACAAGATGAATCGACATTTTCCCATACGTGACAACACGCATCACTGTTGTTAAAAATAGTTAGCGCTTGCGCAGAAACGCCGGAAGTGCCATTTGCGGATGATACTGGACGACGAAAAAGAATTCGAGAACCGTCGGTAGTTCTAGACCCGGGCGCCGCACGAGACGCGCGCAGCCCGGGTAATTAGTCACTCCCAGGTAATCAAGTTTGGGAGTCGTATCTTTTAAAATCAGAAAGTTATAGCTTCGCAAAGCGGGAAAATTTAACAGACGTTTTGGGGGTTGGGGAGGGGGAGTGCCCCCCAGCATACAGACGTTTGTAAATTTTTCGACTTTTTTCACTATTTTGCGATAAGACGTGACTCTTAAAACTAAATTTTAGGTGCGCTTTCAAGTAGTGTCAATAGATCGTTGCCTTTAATACCTGAAAAAAAGTCTAATTTATCTGCCTTAGATGTCGAGAGTGGCATTACAACACTTTAAGTGTATGGCAAAAACGTATTTTTTCCTATAGGAAAACAACTTCCTCAGTAGAGGTTTGCGAGTGGGGTTTGGAGTGTGGTTTGTAACATTTAAATTTTTTATATAATTGTATATAGGTTTTAGCTGTATGTATATAGTTAACTTTATAACTTATCTATCTATAATTGTTTATTTTATCGTTTTATATATTTATTTGATTATTAGGCAGGTCCACATCAGCTTTAATTAGTTGCCTGTATTCTAACCTGCAATATCAAATAAATTATGTATGTATGTATGTATGTAATGCAGGGGAGCGTGAAAAAACTTCTTTGGTAGACGCTTATTAGATCTTTCCCGTTCACCAGCTTTCATTCGTTCCGCAAACAATCAGTACTCTTCGAAGTAGGAGCATATTCGCACGTACACACATGCCAACCATTCAATTATCCAAGAAAAAAATTATTGCCAAAAATCGTCTTTGATTATTAAATTTTCAGGAATATACATTGGTCATCTAACTTTGCTGACGTCAAAGAGTAGGCATAAATAGATTGTACTCGGCAACTTTTGAGCCACTTTTAGCGTTTTGAGCAACTCTTTGTAGTACCAGCAACCTAGGGCAACTTTTGCCTTCCTTGGCAACTTTTGAGCAACAAATTGATATAAAACCGATCCAAACCATAAAAGGTCGTTTCATTTCGAAGGATTTTATTAAAACTGGTTTTATCAAAACTGATTTTATTAAAACTAAGGATATACAATAAAATGACAATAAAATAACACTTGTATTACGCCCACGAAATCTGGACAGCGGCTATCTATCTAACGGGCGCTTAAATCCAGCGGTTATTCGCTGCAACATAGAGCCTGCCGCGGCCATCTTGGTATTTGCTGAGAGTCATTATCATGGCAAAGAGTATATTGATTACAACATAGTATTTATATTTGTCATATAACAATGGGTTTTGGCCTCTTTTAATGATTGTAAGAATATTTAATGACAATGTTTAAATGGCAACAAACAAACAAAGACGTTTTGAATATTTATCTAAAGCAAAACGACTCTAGAGAGCAAGCAACTTTTCTAAATTTAGGTGGCAACTTTTTGATATTTGAGCAACTTTAGAGCAACTTCTGGGTATATTGTGAAGCAACTTTTCCTGAATTTACTAGCACAATCTATTCATGCCTATCAAAGAGTATAGCCGTGTAACCAGCCTTGCTTGTTTCTTACCGTTTTCTATCAAAGAGTACCGCCGAACTTAGCTTTAGCATTAACCGGAGGGGGTGGGGGGGGGGGTGGGGTACTCTCCTATATGGCCTATACGGGGACGTGCCGCTGGATAGGGTATGGTTTTTGGTCCCTCTGCCATAAACCGGGTATATAATTTCAAGCGAGCCTGTCCTAAAAAGGGTCTGGATCCGTCCTAGACAGGGTATGGTTTCAAGACTGTCGTTGACTACTTATCAATCCGAAATCGTTGGTAAATGAATTTCGTGGTCCATTTTTTCTCATGCTTTCCTTTAAGGTAACACATTTAGTGAATAGAGATTCCCGTGAATTAAGTTTCCACTTGAGATTCACCTCGAAATTAATGCTTTCGCTTTTACGTAATGTGCTATATTTCTGTTGTGATTAGTGTTCACGTTTCAATGGGTAGAACATCACGTGTGCTAAGTGAAATGGGCCTTTAAACGCGACAACAATTGCCAATAAAACACTTATGTACAACAAGAGAATGTGGATATACGATGTTGTTCTTTGTCCTAAATAGAAGGCTAGCACTTTTTTGGCATTATTTGGCTTCGCGAGCATTTTTTTACATTTTATCCCAAAAAGCACTGCTAGCATTATTTTGGATTTTCGACTGATTATTTGTATAATTTTGTGTTAAAAAGCACAATCTTTATTTATGTCGTCCAAGGCCAAGGAAAGAGTGAGCATTTTTATGTAACCCACGAGCACTTTTTAATTATTTTAGCACCTTTTTGGCAAAAAACAAGCACTGCTTTAAGCATTTTTTGCTTTTTTTACGAGCACTATCGGTAAGAGCCTATTGCCCTGAACAGGGTATATTATTGTCCTAAACAGGGTCAGGGTTTCAAGCCCCCAGCGGCACCCAAAATCCAAACGTGGGTCAAGTATCCCCCCGGGAGCATTAATAAGTTGTCGTATGTTTTCTTCTGAAGGGGGAGATGTCCCGTCCTTCATTTTGTAGACGGCTCTCTTTCCGGAAATGACCATCAATTATCCCAAAGACTGACATCTACTCAAACCCTAAAGTTAACTAACTTCTGAGCGGTTTACCATATCTTGATTTATGGTCCCCGTTTCCCGGAGAAAAGCTTGAAATGGCATTTCCCCCTATTTGTTATATCTCTCACCAAGAGAGGTTAGTACGCGCGCTGTGATTGGTCAATTTTGCTGGCCGTATTTTACGGTACGGCCCGCCTGACTTCAACTAGTTTTCTTTCCCGGGCGCGGAATTAACCTCAGAGATATAATAAATATATTACTAACCTCGTTTTCTCGGTCCGTACTGTAAGTTACGGATCCTCGTTGATTTATGGCACAAGCGCGAAAACTCGGTCCGTAACTTGCAGTACGGACATCGAACTCGGTTAATAAGAGGTATATAAAAAAAATTCCGATGGAATATGCCCAATACTCACCCCCACCCCCTCCCCCTTTAACTAAGGGTCGAGTCCTTTCATGTTCTCTTTGCGCTTGTTACGCTCCCGTTTGCGTTTGGGATTTAAAAGCGGTGGACAAACCCTCTTTTCCAGGGGCACATTTTATTTGTTCAGTGACGGTAACCGAAAACCAAACAAACAGCGACATAGTCCGCCCAAGTCTCCCTCTTACTCCGCCTTGCATAGGGTGTCCCACCCTATGCAAGGTGGAGTCAAGGCAGAGTAAGATGGAGTTTTGGGACAGGACTAACAGCGACACTGAATATTTCTACCCGGCTCCAGTAGTTATGGACAGTGGTGACCCGTTTACTGTCAAGAGTCCTTTCCCGATTTCACCCTGTTACAGCGAAAATCGAGTAAGAGTAAACAGGCAAAAAACACGACTCAGTGAAGATTTTCACCTTGGTAATGGTATGAGAAAAATGTAATATTCATCAAGTGACGATCGCGGGATAAGTAAAAGAGCAGAGTACTTAAACGTGTACGAACTCACGACCCTCCGTGAACGGGTCTACACGGGTTAGACGCTCCACCACCGAGCTGCTGACAGGCTCGTGGTAAACTACGCCATTTTCCCGCCATTTACTGGGTTCACGTGCGACACACCCCCTGCACATTGCAACATGGGATGATCAAGTGAATAGGTGCACGCGACGCGTGCATGTTTCGCGCGCTTGATTCCCAAGCAGGCTACCTTTGTGGTTTCATGTGGCTTTTATAGAAAAAGGCATTTACAGTTGTTTCATATTTTTTTATTGTGCCATTTGGACAACCCAAAAATCTCTTTAAATACATATATAAAAATACCAACGACTGCACTCAACTTTTAAGTTATAATTAGAAATTTCTTTCATGTATTATGCTCAACCACAATGACCTTAAATAATAATCTGACGACACATTATGCAAAATTTACTAAATCGCACGGCCTTAAAGTGAGTTATTATAGACTTCAATCTTCACAAACACTGCTGCAGAAAACGGTTTATACATGTCACTTGCAATAAAAGATTTAATGAATTTCTGACGATTCACAAACCTTCACAATCACCTAGACCATAATTAACTCTTAAGCTCAGTCAAAAAATGAGCTGTGTTACCCACCAAACAAGGGACAAGGCCAACTCTAGTTTCACTCTTGTTTGAGGAAAAAGTTTTAACTTGCCTTAATCTGATTTAATAATATTACATACAACTATAAGTAGAATTTTCACTATCTGAATGAGAAAGTACTCCGTCTGGGTGGTGGTAGTTCACCAAACATTTTCTCACTGCTTTCATGGACACTGCGAGCTATTGCTCTCATACACTCTCCAATCTTGCTTGGTTCTGGTATTGTAAACTAAGGAAAAAAAGAGATTGTCAATATATTGTAAAAGTATCCCTAAAAACACAAGTGACTGTGTAGCTGAGGGAGAGATAGGCAAGTGCTACTGCTCATGCCCCACTTCTATAATTATAATCACAATATTTACCCAGGACGCTCCACTCTGATAAAAGTGGTTTTCAGGGAGGTCCTGCATCCGGATCAAATTGGAATTGGAAATGTTCATTTTTGGGGAGAGGGGAAAAGTGGAGTACTTGGAGAAAAGTCTCTCACTGCAGAGTAGAGAACCAACAACAAACTCAACCCACATATGATGCCAAGTCCAGGAATTGAACCTGGACCACATTGGTGGGAGGCGAGTGCTCTCACCACTACGCCAACCATGCTCCCCAAACTACACTTGTATGTACGTGATATTTAGAGTCAACCACACATGTAGTACATTACATGCACTGGCTCAAGATTCTCATTCCAGTATCAAATATTCGTGGCTGTTCCAGCCCACTTTACATGTATATTGCTTTTACATTTTGCAACTAAGACTTGAGACATATTGCCATAAACATGATTCGCCCCTGAACTGATCTGAATGAATACAGTGGAACATTGATTTAATGAACCTCCATATAACGAAGTCCTTGTAATAACAAATAATATTCTTCAGCCTGACCTTTTATTATGGAAAAGGACCTCAATATAAAAAACAAACCCTTGATATTGATATCACCAACCAATTTCCAAGACCCTTGGTACTTCATTAAATCAAGATTCCACTGTATACGCAGCAGTATCATGTAGACAGAACCCTAACCTTTTTTCGGTTAAACGAGGAGAGACAGAGCCTCAAATGATGTGTCATACATCAAAATCTAAACATATTACATTATGCTATAACTGAGGACGCCTCCACAGTGGCTATTAACTGATGATCACTAACAACATTTCTCAGGCAAAATGTGCCAATTTCTAGCCAGAACTAAAGCAGCCAGCACAGTCTAAAAAGCTGTACAACAGTGTACATTGTACATAATTTAAAATGAAAGTAAGAATCACCTCATCATCTTCTGAAGGTGAGTTTTTCCCTGTCGGCATTGTTATGGGAACAGATGTTGAATACTGTGTTGATTTCCTCATGTTTTTAACCCTTGTATTGTAGATAGGTTCCTCAGCTTGAAAACTGTTATCTGAATAGCGAAAAGTTTAACAGATCAGTTAAATTGAACTTGTCACAGTGATAAAATGAGGATGATTTGAGACTGACACCAACTTTAAGAATTTGTCAAATTACTATGCTGGAAACAATAATTAACAATAATATTATTCACCGAAATAAAGGTGAATAGTGGTGGATATTTACTGAGCCGTGAGGCGGCGAGTTAAATATCCACCACTTTGACTGACACTGAGGTGAATAATTGTTTTAGTATGTACCACACAAGCTGAATAATTAGCGGACCAAAACATTACTTTATGTGTGACAATATACCAACAAGTGGTTGGAAATTGTAAAATCTTGTGCGCCAGCTGCTCGGAGGTGAATCGTACTTGCTAAATTATCACCTCCAAGTCAACCAATCAGAGCACGTGAAAAGCACTATTCACTTGCATGGTATATACTAAAGGGTGTTAAACTGAAAGAAGGAAGTAAAACAGCATATAAAATATCACTGTCATAAAGAATGAATTTACTTTTCTTACCACTACTAAGATCATCTTCTTCAGATTCAAAGAATGGTTCACAGTCATCAGTGAAATCATCCAGCAAGAACACTGGGTCAACATCAGTTTCAGAAGAGAAGTCCTTCCGCTGCTGCTGAGGTTTTCGACCTGCCATTCTTGTCTTGCGAGACAAACGAGTACTGGGATGTAAGGGCAATTTCTGAGAGGCCACTTGAGTGATGTGCACTTGGCTTACAGGGTGATGGTAGTCTTCAAGTGTTGGGGCCACAGGATGCACTGAAAAAGACAATTGAAAATAGCTCATTATTACAGTTGGGTCTTGCAATGTCAGTACCATATATTGCTTTCACCCCACCCACACAAAAGCTATCTGACAAATGATGGTCCTTACCAGGTTTGGACACTACAGGTGTGTCTAATGAGCTGTCTGCTATGGCTTCATCGAGTGAATTCTCCAGTGATCTTTCTTCCTCCCTTTTTATAACCCTGTTAAAAACAATCATGGAATCAAATTCATTCTTATAACTGGTCTTAGAGGTGGGCAGAATTACTTAATGGATACTGATACTTGAATACTTCCATAAATGTGCCAACTGATCAATGGAAGAAACTCTGCTTGACTTAATGGAAAGGCTTTGGCCGAATAACACAGCGCTAAAGTTGGTTGTTTGTCTTAAATACAGCGTACATCTTAAATCCAGTGTACAAAAACCTCAGTTGATTCTAAATCAGTGCACAAAAAGCTTGTCAATGGCTGAAAAATCACATAAAATATTAAAGACGGCTGTTTTGACTTGAAGAAACCTTTTGGCAAGACAACTCCTATTGGTGACCTACACCAAAAATTTGAGTTAATCAGATGTTTTATTGATATGTGGGTACTTGAGCCTGAGTATTAGCTGTGCCATGCTGATGAGGCCTAACAAGGCCGAAACAGCTGTCCATGGCTGCTAATGCTTGGGCTCAATCTTTGCTTTGGTAGATTTAAGGGGTAATGCCCGCTACCTTGTGGCCTTAGTGCCGTTTGAGTGGCTTCAGCTTACTTGATCACATTAATTTGTGAAGTATCCTTGTCACTCCAGCCACATCCCACAAGCTTTACGTAAACATGAATGAGGTTTGTTGTTAAACCACAATGCAATGCAACCCACAAGTAATTTTATCCAAAATCACAAGATAAAGAGCATGACTTGTGCATACCAGTAGACAGCCTGTTTATCCTGGAAGACTTGTGACTGGAGAGAAGCAAATTGTGCCTTCTGCTCTTCAGCAAATTTCCTGTAACATTTAAAGATAACAAATTACCAACGAAAACAATAAAATTGCATTTCAATGCTACATGGGCAAGCTCGCTTTCTTTTGAAACTAGACTTTAAAGTTTTGTTGCTTAGAGCTGTAAAAAACTGAAGAAAACGTTGCTAAACACTTTCTAAAATCATACAGTAATGAAAAAAGGATTAACAAAACAAGTTGCTGAAGCCACCTTATTCTTTCATTCACTGCACTTTCTTCGGCCTCAAGATATTTTTTCACTTGTTCCTGAACACTGACCATAGCGAGAGAAATTGTGTCCTGACCAAGTAATACAGCATGTCCCCCTGAATCTGAACACAAGAATTTTATAACAATGAAATCAAAGAAATGATAACAATAACAATTTAAAAAGTGAGGTAGGGTTCACTTTTCATTAACATCTAGTTTGAGTTAGAAAACAAAGACATAATACTTAGTTTTACCCTTGGATTCCTCGTACAATAAATCTATCACATTCCAAAATAGAGAAAAACAGAGACCGGTTCAGAAATAAGCATGCTGTTTACTAACTAACTAAACAAGATAGATGATGAAATTAATGAATGAAGGTGTTTCAAAGGCAGTTTGTACATCACATGTTTACCAATAATGCTTTAATTAGAATTGAGAAAGTAAGATCATAGTTAGATGACCAGGTCATAAGAACATCACAGGCATTGCTCAGTAAGAGGGAAATAGCAGTTGTCATTGAAAAATGTCCATCCACATGTCTTAAACATTTGACATTACGATCAAGATGAAATTAGCTGGGACATGACACCCACTGAAAGAGATTATTCAAAATGTTGACTGCTTGTACAACTTTTTGACAAAAAGAAAATAATTCAAAGTTTTTATTCACGACATACAGTAACTTCCCTGTGTTTAGTTTTGCTATCAAACACTCTCTCAACTTAACTGATTTAAAAAAGTTACAATCAAGACATGAATTTGCTTTAACCCTTTACAGCCCAAGGGATATGCCAAATTTTTCTGAAACAGGAACAATGAACCACTTGACCACATATAGTATATCATTTTAAAGGTACTTTTTGGGATATGAAATAAATGACACCAACAGGAGTGGAGGAGGTCACTGAAAAGACTGAGAAGTGTCCAAAGTGAAAAATAAAAAAAACAATTTTTTGTTTGCCTCGTACATACAGGGTATACCACTAAACTATAGCTTAAAGACCCATGTTCATCCAAGACGCATTGCGCGCTGCGCTGAATTTCACACAGACGGAAAATATGCAAATCGCCGGTGAGTGCTATTTTGCAAAAATAATCCTCGTTCATCCCACTTATTTCCCCGAGTATTGCTATTTTTGTGTTGTCATGGTTTTCTTAACATCCTCTCTCTTAATTTGCGTCCATATTTTCAACAAGAGTCGTCGTAGTGGTGAGCAAAAGACCTTGTAGGTGGCTGGTGTTGTTCCTGAACTTCGCGTAATGGGCTCTTGTTAAAAATCTGTTTAGTTTGGGGTCAACCTGAAGGTAATTTTCACAAACTTGTTGGAATATTGGCCACGTGCACGAAGTTGGTGTACAAAGCAAAAATAGCACAAACTTGGTGTAAAATTTGTTTTAGAATTGCTGTATTTCGCAAAATATCCATTTTTCCTCTTAAATATATACACCATGACGAAGCAAATTTTATATAGTTTATTAAAGAGTACGAGTTTGGTTTAAAAATGTCTCGGAATAGCTACAGAGAGGAAAAATACTAACTGCTCCCGACGTACAATCTGGAATGCCGCGTAACACATGAGCTCTTTTTTTCATAATTTCAATCGCGCCGATCGTGCCTTCTGTTTGCTGTTTTGCCAATTTTGCCTTTTGCATTTAACGCGCTTTTAGCCTTTTTTGCTTTTTTCCTGTTTTGCCTTTTTTGCTTTTTGCCTGTTTTGCCTTTCGCGCCTTTAGCCACATGTAAAGTCAAGTTTACAAAGCAGTCAATCAATGATTCACAGACAGGTCAAATTTGCATACGAGTGCACATTAAATTTCGCTTGAGTGTATTTCGGTTTCTTCGAAATAAATCCCAATCAATTAAGTATCTTCCTTTTTATCCCTTCAAAAGGCATAGAAATCCTTACCATAACTGTGCAGATCTAGTTCCTGTTGCTTCACCTTGAAGGAACCCCGAATGGTCGCAAAATTTCAGTCGATCACATCAGACATTTAGCTGTTTCGCATCGCTGCACGCGTCTCGCAGTCGCCATCTCTTCACGAGGTGTTTTAGTGCCACGGTCGAAAGTATCCAAAAAAATCGCCAGTCTCTCGAATTTAACGTTCACTGCCCTTTTTATAAGTGTTTCAATCTATTAATGCTGTTGATGTTTGTTCTTTTAAAACGCTATAAAATTATACCACGAAACATCGAATAAACATCTCAAATTCTTGTTGTGTATTTCATTGTCTTCTCGTTATATTACCACGCGCTGTGCTGCTGGTGTTTAAAATAACAGTTTGCAGGACATCCGAAGACACGCTTGAACGTCTACCGTGTAGCAATACTTTGTTAACTTTTAGATAAGTGCTACTGGTCGAGATTTTGGCAATTAATTCTGTGGTGTACGCTTTTCCTTTGTACTAGCCCTGGAGCAGCGTGTTATAAATTGTTTACTGATACTTCATTTCTGCAGCCCACTCTTTATGTCCCGTTTAATATGTCCCGGTTTTTGTGCCGTACGAAACAAAATCGGAATGATAATAAATAACAATTAGAGATACTTTCCCTCTCCTATTGCTTATTTATCGAGAACTGCAAATGGAACTAAATAAGATACTCCATTCGACGTTTGCTGCCGGATAAGAGTGAAACAAAAATGGCGAAAAATAAAAGCAAGGCACTGGCAAGCCAGACTTTTAAACTGTGCTGTTAAAGCGATTCACAAACAGGCAAAAAATGCAAAATGATCAGTTTGGCGTGATAGGCGCGATTGGCAAAATGTGCAGGAGGCATGAAACGCGCGACTGGCAAAACCACGAAGGCACAAGGGGCAAAAACAACTCGACGACTGTAAACATAGGCGCGATAAGATGACATTGGTAGTTAAGAAAACTAGTGTCTCACGCTAGTTTTTTAGTGATATTTTCTTCCAGGGAAAACGAAAGTAGGATTAACTCAACTGTTTTTTAGTTTCTGATTAAAGCGATAAAAAGTAGCGTGAGACTGTTTTTGTGACACAAATGTACACCAACTTCGTGCACGTGGCCTATTGTCTTCCATTGTCAGGCTGTTGTCTCCATGAATTTGTTTTGTAATTATCCTGGCAGAACGTGACTTTTGTCCCGTTACTTTGTTGATACATGGTCGCTGCCTCTGCCAAATGACCTCTGATCTCAAAGTTGACAGCGCTGTACAGTTAACCCAAAGGAAGATGCCCGTCTCAGACTTTGCTTAGCTAGTATTTTTAAGCAAAGAAAAGAGAAGATTTGATACCTCCGAACATGTATCTGTCGTAGCAATATGCCAGATTTCAACTGATGTATGACCTATGCGAATATTTTGATCATGTGGTTCTAATTTATCGGCGAATGAACCAGACTTGAGAGCAGTTTTGTATCCGATAAATGAGCATCCATCGAGTCGAACGTGGTTTATTTCTCTTCCCAGCAATTTCTGTAATGACAAGGTAAGCCTTATATGGGGCACTAAAATTAAAATATATGGACTAGGAGTATTCAAGGCGACTTATCTTCATGTTTAATTATTGGAATCCTTTACCGCGTTACCTTAGTTAGCCATACTAGTAAATGCAAGTGAAACGATCGACTTCCCTCTCTTCCTCAGTCGCTGAAAGTTTTACATGATGAACCACACATATTTGCAGCGTTTTTGGAGGAACTGATGTCTTTTGTAGGCACAAAAAGATTCAAATCAATAACAGCAATACAGAAAAATAAATCGAGTCTCATTTTGTTGTTATGAGTTATTTTAAGTGTCACGCCACTTGAACTCAGTGGGAGAATCTGGTAAACCAATCAGATCGCAAGAATGAACAATAGAGACGGTTAAAAACAATAATAAACGTGCGCAAGGTCTCTTGGATGAACATGGGTCTTTAATTGCAGCACTCAGAGTATTGATTGTTTTGAGATAGACATCATGTCTGTCAATAGTATTGTGTATAAAACACCTAAGATGGGAGATGTCCAGATAATTTCAAAAATTAAAATCAGACAAATTTGCTTTAAGGTGATTCCTCACAATTGTATGGCACATCCTTACTGCACATAATTTATGGCGTCATTTAGCGCGCGCTTGTGCGTGCGTACACTAGAAACATTGTGTATTTGCCTTGACATTGAGCTCTTTCAGCTGAAATTTTCCCTTTGTCGTCGTGTTGTAAAGAAACGAGCACAGTGACCCCCCTTTTTTATTGGTGTAATGTACTTGTAATAGGCACACGACAAGCATATTTTAAGGAGAAAAAAAGTTTAATAGCAGAAGTTAGATTATTTATATATAAATGAGGTGAAACTCTGCGTTTGGAGCCAGGAAGGAGTTTGAGATGATGACGTAGTGGTCCAATTTCCTTACATTATTTGCAAGATCAGGCAATTTGAAATCACAATACTAAAAAATATAGCCCAGA
This sequence comes from Pachyseris speciosa, assembly GCA_016490735.1. Classification (NCBI taxonomy): domain Eukaryota; kingdom Metazoa; phylum Cnidaria; class Anthozoa; order Scleractinia; family Pachyseridae; genus Pachyseris; species Pachyseris speciosa. The sequence goes on along the minus strand of JAEMWC010000080.1, from coordinate 865,468 downwards.
AAAACAATTAGGCTCTAGTTTTCACCACTATTCATAGTTTTTGCTACATAATAACAGCTTTATTCAGTTGTTCAAGCTTCAAACATTTCTCGTGCAACTCCGTAAAAATACTTAGAACAACAAGTATGCAGGACAAAAACAAGCACGGTGACCCCATCTTTTTATTGCATTTTTTCAGTGTCCTAAGCATGACTATCAATTGTGCCAAGTCTGAAAAAAATCTTAATAGTACATCCTTTTCAGGGGAATTACCTTAAGACATCATGTCTGCCAATACTATTATGTAAAAAACATCCAAGATGGGAGAAATCCAGATAATTTGACACACTGAAAAAATTTATTTGGAAGGGCAGTGTGTACTGCTAAGCAAAAAGAAAAAAAAATCATCATTCTGTACTATTGAGTTGTAATGCATAAATTCAAACTATTTCTCTCTGTGCAAGTAGCAAAGCAAATGGTCAGGGTGTTAATTAGACATCAGAGATCGGAGAATTCTCCGGCTACTATGTAAAATTCGCCTGCTAAATTTCGCTTCTCCCTCAAAGAGCTTTGCCCTTTCATAATAACCTTTCATGACAATTCTCCTGTTACTTTACACTATTCCCGTTACTACAATTCTTAATGAAAATCCTGAAGGTACTAAGACCATGGCTCAAAGGGTTACTTTTTGGCCCTCTACATGCCAAGGTACATACTATAGAGAACTGATTAAAGTCAAAACAGTTCCTTACACATTATATAAGTCACATAAGTTATATAAGTCACTGGACAGGTGAAGGCACAACAAAGATTATACCTGTGAGGTATGTTTACTTACATGAACTGTCAACAATGACTTCTTCGCTCTCCTTGATGGGAGTGAGAGCTATTTTGAAGATAGAAGAATATTCAGGTGAACTGGTAGTCTTATTCAGGACAGCAGGATTACTCTGTAAAGATGAAACCAATGACTAAATAATCAAATTTTGCCAAGCTTGTACCTTAACTTAAAGCAAAAATAACCAAAACAGCATATGTATATATCAGATGACAAGCACAGCTTAAAATGATACTACAGTTGAGTGGAACCTCGATTTAACAAAGTGCCAAGGGAATTGGGAAATTGGTTAGTTATATTGAGGGTTCATTATATCGTGGTCATTTGCTACATTTTAAAAGATTGGGTTGAAGAATATTGCTCATTACATCAAGGACTTTGCTATACAGAGGTTCATTAAATCAATACTTATGAATTTGTTTCAATTTATTTCTTTGTGTGCCATAAATTTTATTTCTGTTTCCTTCCCAAAATATTCCCCCTCCCCTCAAGCATATCTCTCATCTGATATTCTAAAAATTTCAAGTTTTTGCAGGTTACCAGTTTTCCCCCAATTTTTTCCAATAATTAACAACTCCACCACCCCTTGAAAAAAGACCTCTGAAAATACAGCAAAAAAAAAATGTCAGAATAGTATGATAAGTCTTTTTATTGAAATTTTTCCTTTATGTACTGGGAGCCTCAAGATCTTGGGTTGTAAACTCTCCAAACTTTCTGCTTAAGGTCATTAAAATTTCCACAAGGGAGGGGCAGGGACACAAATCTTTTCTGGAACACCATGACCCAAATTAAGGTGAATGAGTATAACCCCAATTATTTATTTATTTTTTTTTAACTAATGATGGCTTTTTCCAAAAGACCACAAAGAAAATTGAAAGAGGCAAAAGAGCGTCGTTTAGAATATGAATTTGAAAATGCTGGGAATTAAAGCAAAGGATCATGAAAGAAGTGATGCAACGGAGAAATATTTATGACAAAATTGTAGAACTTAACACTCTTCACAAAGCTGTGAAAATTTCAGCAACATGGTATGTCACAAGAAAACCAAGCTTTCATGAAGGAAAGCTTTTAAAAGTCTTATGACACCAACAATAAAGAAACAATACTACCATTTTCCCAGGACAAATCAGATACACAATAGAATACCACATGAAACCTGTTTATTTACTGACAAACAAAAACAGGTAGAACAAGAAGTCTTGGATATGGGCATCAGGATTTCAGCGAAAGAGCGCACAAAATATTTTAAAATACAAAAACTATTTAAGAAATCTTCTGATGTCATTTTTTCCAAGCTATGAGGCGGAAACGTTTCATTGTACTTTTAGAACTTGTACTTTGGAAACCGCCTTTGTCATATGACCAAAACAAAGTCCTTGAAGGAGAAACACCCCTTATTACTCTAAAGAACAGCGGAGTTTTTACGTTTAAACAGCAAGTTCTCTTTTACCTCCATTTTTTTGCTTATTAGAACACGGTCGTATTTTTTCACAACATGCAAGGCATGTGTATCCGTGTTACAGTTTATGCAGGTGAAGACATCCCAATCCTCTATTCTCGACTCCCTAACGAGGCTCCCAACTTCCTAAAACAACAAAAAGGAAAAAAATGGTGTCGAGGGTCAGCTAAAAAAAGAAGCACAGTAAATAGTAAATCTCAACGACAAGACACCTTTACTAGCTCTTCCTGCCAAATAAAATCCCAAACATCCTCTTTCGTTTTTAGCTGCATTTAAACCAATTACATCTACACCATGACAAAGTTTATTTTAGTCTTCAGTTAAAGGAGGCGAAAATGCCCACGAAATGTTGATGATAGTTTTATTTCTAATTTTACCAGCCACTGTACATGTAAGCCTTTATAATTCTTACTTTCGATGAAAAAGATCGTGCACAAATGTTGACAAGATCATCATATAAGCTCCTTGTGCGAGGGTGTAGAATTTCTCGTTCGTGATTTATTACACATCACTAAGAATCTGATGCAATGATTCCAGCCGCAAGTCACGAGCTATTTTTTTTCCTTCTGGTAATAAATGAAACTTCAACTACAGCAAAGAACAATACGAAAATAGAAGAAAGATATTGAAGCCGAGACCTGTATTAAGACGAAAGGAAAGCCCGCCAAACAAATGGCGCGATTTGTCAAAAAACAAATATTACCTAGATTTTTATCGTTCGTTGACGTGGCTGTAAGAACGTGTACCTTACAAAAAGTACTTTGTAAGTTAACTTTAAAAAAATGCTTACCTTCGTTATTCCGCCAACAGCTAGTTCAACCTCGTACAGATCCTGCGAGAAGAATGCTGATCTACCGTGCTCGGAGACAAATGCTTTACCGTCCGCTTCGCGAGTAGCTTTTTCTTTTACGTGTATAGTGACATTTAAACACTTACACTTGAACTTACTCATTGCAAAACGTTTAACAAACCGACAATAACCTTTTCCTTGGGTTATTCCGGATGTTTCGAACGAAATACTTGTAAATTCTGCGCGTCCAATCTCGCTACTCCAATTTTTTTTTCCGCCGAGTGATGCCTAATCCCGTGACAGAAGTCCCGTGACACGAGTCTCGTGACTTTGCGGAGTGGTATTAATACATTGACCAATCAAATTTGGCAGTTTAAGTAATCATCCAATCAGGTAACCAATCTGACGAGAAAAGGCCATCAGCTGATTGTCAAAAATGCAAAGTATTTTGCCAAAGGGCAATTTCCTCGCTAAATAGCACAGCCATCCACTTAAACATCATGCAGCAGCAGCTCAGAGTGTTTGGAAAAGGACAGTACAACTGCATAAAGGTCGGTTTATCGTTTGTCTCAAGCTCATTTGTGGAGTCAAGGAGCAAATACACTAGTCCTGGAGCGTATGACTAGTCATGGCGACTGATAGTCCAAAGCGATGGGAATGTTTTGGCGGAAAAAAAAATTGCTAGGGAAGTTAAATTTTTCCGCTTGTGTTTTCTCGGCGAAATTTTTCCTCTGCCCCTGGTCTCTGAGGATGTCAAAGGCCTTTGACCCTAACAGGTGCCCATAATAAAAGAAAAATATATATATACATCAAAAAAGAGAAAAACCAAACAAATAAACGACCACATCAAACAAGCAAACAAAATGCTATTCAAGTCACCCCAAATTTTTGTGGATTCCACTGCAAGAATATGACATGTCACCATGACAATAACCATAAATAATACTAGAAAATCTTCCATGGAAAGAGCACAGGAATCCCAGTCAACCCTCTTAGCATCATTAAAACATACATGAATTATTCAGCCAAACCCTGCTGAAACAACCCTTTACAAAACCTTTCTCAACCCCTTTTCAGTGGGGACTTTAAAACTGGGGACCTAACTTTTGAAGCATTATGAGCTGCTACCAATTTGAGGCCCCTAATATTTTCTAGAGAATGGGACTTTGATGTTGATTAGTCAGGTAAAAGGCACTGACAGGCAAGGTTTTGTCATTGAGTGACTAACAGTCCTTGATGTCAAGGAACTTATTTCTTATTACACTATGAATTCCATCTCAGTACAGAAGGATGATTTGTGTTTAACTGATGAACAAGAGGTAGTAATTGAAGGGCTGAGAACATAAACTGCCTATGTGTAATTTTAGGTCGTTTTTCGATTTTGCTTGGAAATGAAACAAAAATCAGTGAATAAAAATACAGGAAAATGTTTTTGAATCGAATTGCTTGCAAGTCACATGCAAAAATTTTTTTCATTTCCGAGGAAAATCCAAAAACAACCTAAAATTACACATAGGCAGTTTATGCTCTCAGCCCTTCAATTGAAGGGCTTGGTGGAAAACTATGCTAAGTGGATTTTTAGGTGAACACGTTTTTTGGCCCATGTTTTCTCGAAGACTAAGCGCAAAGTAGCAAAAAAGAATACAGGGCAATGTTTACCTCATAAAAGCAAGCCTGTATGCAAAAAACCAGCGATTCTGGGGCAAAATAAAAAAAAAAAACTCCCAAAGATTCACTTAGCATAGTTTTCCACCAAGCCCTTCAATTTAAATATTAAACGTTGTTGATACACATTAAATACCTGAGACAAATAATTCTAGCATATTCACAGAGATTCATCTTCCTAATGAGAGTTTTCAACATACAGGTTAAAAAAAATTGGACTGAATGGGGTTATGGAAAGGAAAAAGTTTTTTTCCACATCCTACTCTTGTACCTTACTTTGCCTGTACACTCACTTTGCGCAAATTCTTGTTTTTGCTTGGCAATAAAAGATAGTAAATTATGGTTGCATGTGTGTCAACCAATAAAAAACTCTTCAGTTGCTAAAACCCTTGCCTGATTCTGCCTAAAAAGTTATGAATAAATGTTTCACAAAAAAACAAAGAGTTGACTGATATTTACTGACCAAAAATTGCCTGCATTGAGAAAAATGACAAAGTTAAAAATGGCCATCTAACACCCAATATCTTCATTGTAGAAACAGGAGTACAGTGTCTGTGCAAGTTTCATCTTCCATAATTTTGATGAGTGCCAGTAGGCAAGCATAAGCTAACAGAACTACCCTTGATGTAGCTTCATAAAGTAAGAGATGGTCAGAATTATGTATTACTCAAGGAATTACTCTGTGGACCAGCCTTAACTAAAGCTTCCAGTTCAAACAAATGGTTGTCCTGAATCTGTGGACTTAGATTATGCACTGCTTGAGCAAGATTGATGAGGTACTCATAGTTTGTTCCACTAGGTCCCTTGCAGGTCAAAATTTGCTCTGCAATCTCAGTCAATGGAGCAGGACCAAGGTAAAATTCATTCTGAGGTGTTGCAATGTACAGTTTTGCTTGGAATGTTGGATGGTGAATATCCTTGGGATGAAAAGTGACCCATGTTGCTTTGTAACCATTTTTTTCTCGGAAGTCAAGGTATTCTAGAACTTCAGGGATGTCCTTTGCAGCAATTTCATAAGCAATTCCCCAAACTTTTTCCTGACATCAAAGAAAGTAAACACTATTAGCCCACTATTATGTAACATTTCAAATATGTATGGCATGAGATTATTTGGAAGGGTTCTTTATACCCAAAGCTTTAATAGAAAATCAGTAGGCTCACCTCAGTATTTTCAAGAAGAGTAACTACCCTTCCAGGCTGAAATGAAAAAACAGAACAAGAAATTCATGATCACTCGTGTAGTGCTGTATGTATGGCTCCAGGCGTAAATCTGAAGCAGTTTCCAGCACATTTTTTTTATGAAAAATCAGTCAGATTTTTAAATTAAACTTAATTCAAGAGTTAAGAAACTCCCAGTGGATTCAAGACATACAAACAGACACATGTCATTGGCTTCTCTGTGGGGTCAACCCCTGAGCTAACCAGGGGAATTGTCAAACCAGTCAAGCAAACTTGAGGTATTTCCCCTGGGTTGGGGGAATCTTGCACAACAAAGTCCCCTGGGTGAGGTTTCTCTCAGCAGAAAATCCCCCTGACATGCTTTACAAACTTGTGAATTCCCCCACCCCTAATCTTTGATCCTAAAACTATGTCAAGATTAATTTTTCTCTTACCCTCAAGTAAAGAATCCCATCCATCTCCTTGTACCCCCCCCCCCCACCCCCCACATATCTCACTGGTTGGCCCTGGGGTCGACACCATGGGAAAGCCGATGACCTGTGCATAATGCAACTTCTTGTATATTACAATGGACACTGAATAATTCTCTGTCCAAGGAACGGACAGAAGAATAGTGTATCATGGAACTGGCATACACATGCATGAAGGGGAATCTTTTCATATGTAAATGCATTCCCTCCGCAACAGCCTCCATTCCATGCTAGATCCAGTTCAATACCGAGAATACTAATACGGTCTATTGACTGATACATAAGGGTCGAATAAGATTTACTAATTATGGATTTGGATATTCTTGAGTTGCAAGTACTTTAGTAAAATGATATTAAGTGTCTGGGACAGCTTATTCAGCTGACACGCCGATCACGCAGCGTTGGTGAGGACTCTTTTCTCAGATATTCTGAAAATTGTGGCCCACGAAAATGAGCTAAAATTAGTAAACCATAAACTGCCTCTTCCTCTGTTGTCATGTGGGTTGAGTTTGTTGGTTCTCTACTCTGCTCCGAGAGGTTTTTCTCCGGGTACTCCAGTTTTTACCTCTCCTCAAAACCAACATTAGGGAGCTTTAGCAACGACGATGGCAACGGCAACAAGAACGCCACAAAACAATAGCCTTATTGAGCAAAAACAATGGCTCTGCACGTGCGTTTTACATTTTGGTACATTTCTTTCCTGTCCTCTGCAAAACAACAACGTGAAATGACCAAATTTTAGGCTTTCTCGAGAACGGGAGCGTGTGAATGTAAAGTTTTCTTTCTTTTTCCTTACTTTAACGGCGTTCATAACAATTTAGTCCCTGAATAGTTCGCCAGTATTTTCCAAGTTAAACAAATTGAAATAATAGCGTAAGCGTTACGTAAACGAGAAGTTCTATTTTGAAATCACGTTTTCGTTGCCGTCGCCATCGTCGTTGCTAAAGCTCCCTAATAAACCAAATTTTGATTTAATTTGATTTGATTTGAGATTAATTGTAATTAGTAGGCGAAGAGCCACCTCGTGGAAGTACTACTAAAGGCTGGTTTTCACTAGAGCATAAGCACAAGCACAAGCATAAACATAAGCATAAGCAGAAACCTAAGAAGAATGAACTTTTTATTTGTCTTGTGCTGTTTTCACTAGTAACGCGCTCGACATCAGCATAAGCACAAGCATAAGCACAAGAAAAATGAACAGTTCCGTTTTTCTTGTGCTTATGCTCATGCTTATGTCAAGCGCGTGACTAGTGAAAACAGCACAAGACAAATAAGTGGGTTGGTTCTGCTTACGCTTATGTCACGGCTGTTTACACCTGCGTTTATGCTTATGTTTATGCTCTAGTGAAAACCAGCCTTAATAAATCGTTATTATTATTACCATAATCGTATCTATAACAAAATTCTCGATCGTGATTGGTTCTCCGCGCGCCTATTTGTCACGTAATCAGCGTGCGATCACGTGGGTGTTCAATATTTATTACAGGTATCCAATTTGAACTTTTTGTAATTGGATACCTGTAATTGGATACCCATGTGATTTTCACGTCAATTACGCGCGCTTTAATGGCTTCCTTTGCAAATGTTTCCTGCAGTTTTCAAGACTTACGAAAGGCGCTACAGACGTTTTCACTCAAAAGACCTTCCCAAAAGAAATTTTTAATTCCGAAATTTGTTATAGATACGATTAATTAGTAATTGCACCTCGAGTCGTACAATTCAGGGAGTAATCGCGCTCATATTTTCAAATCAGCCTCGCGCTTCATGCTTGTCTGATTTTGAAATTACTTGCGCGATTACTCCCTGAATTGTACTCCACTCGGTCCAATTACTATTACTAATCGTATCTATAACAAAATTCTAGATCGTGATTGGTTCTCCGCGCGCCTATTTGTCACGTAATCGACGCGCGATCACGTGGGTGTCCAATTACAGGTATCCAATTTGAACTTTTTGTAATTGGACACCTGTAATTGGATACCCACGTGATTTTCACGTCAATTACGCGCGCTTTAATGGCTTCCTTTACAAACGTTTCCTGCAGTTTTCAAAACATATGGAAAGCGCTACAGACGTTTTCGCTCAAAAGACCTTCCCAAAAGAAATTTTTAATTCTGAAATTTGTTATAGATACGATTAATTAGTAATTGGACCTCGTGTCGTACAATTCAGGGAGTAATCGCGCTTGTATTTTCATATCAGCCTCGCGCTTCGCGCTCGGCTGATTTTGAAATTACTCGCACGATTACTCCCTGAATTGTACTCCACTCGGTCCAATTACTATTACTTATTATTATTATTATTATTAGTAATAGTAATTGGACCGAGTGGAGTACAATTCAGAGAGTAATTGCGCAAGTAATTTCAAAATCAGCCGAGCGTGAAGGAAGCCATTAAAGCGTGCGTAATTGACGTGAAAATCACGTGGGTATCCAATTACAAAAAGTTCAAATATTTGGATACCTGTAATTGGACACCCACGTGATCGCGCGTCGATTACGTGACAAATAGGCGCGCGGAGAACCAATCACGATCGAGAATGTTGTTATAGATACGATTATTATTATTATAATACGACGTTTTAATTCGAAGCCATAATTGACGCGTTTTCAGATTGTCTGATTCTCACATTTCTCTGTCAGCATTACTTTTTGTCAGTCTCCGTCACCTAAATTATCGGAAACAAGAAAGCACCGAAAACATATGGCAAATTCACAAATCTTCATACCTTTTCTGGAATACCTCGGTGATCACTGCTCCCTTGATAAAACCGGCGTTCGTATCCCTCAATAAAACCGACTTCTTTTCGCACGAAAGGAAAGTCCGCCTTCCATATTAGTGAACCATACCCAAATATCCACAGATTACTGTCATCTACCTTACTTTCCCGCCCGAACCAAGAACTGACAAAAAAACCGGCAGCAAAAAAGAACATTTTGCCAGTAAAAGGTAAACGCTACGGACGCGACGCAATCTCGTACCCAGAGTCCTCGGGCTCTTTGGCCAGCGGGTGGACGCCCGCTGACCAAAGAGCCGGAGGACTCTGGGTACGAAGACCCATCTCCTACCCAGAGTCCTCAGGCTCTTTGGCCAGCGCTTAGTCGCCAGGAGAGAATAATGGACCGACTAATGACCGCCCTTTTCCCAGAAAATCTGGGGTAAAACAATGGAAACCGTTTTTTCCCATTATCCCAGAGTCTCTCCTGGCGACTAACCGCTTGCCAAAGAGCCTGGGGACTCTGGGTACGAGATTGGGTCTTTGTTTTTTTATTACATGCACGTATAATTGGACCGCTGACCAAAATCTGTCTGGTTCACTGTCTCGCCCCCAGTTCGCGCTCCCCCCTCGCGCGTGTGTCGCGCTCCACGCACGTATCGCTGTAGCCTCCACACGTCTGAAATACGCAAAAAAGATAACGCCTGTTCTACGGGCTACCCACCCCTCTCAAGGGGATCCCCAAAGGTACCTTTTTCACCCTCGTAGGCGGGTGTGAAATGAAAGAGAAATTTAAAACTTCCGTTTTTCTGAAGAATCTTTAAATCCAAATATGAGAAAAAGTAGTAAAAACTGAGCAGGAGTACCTTGATCATGAAAGAAATACTGTCCGAGTAGAGTAGCCACGCCTCTCTCCCTGTTAGCTGTTACAAGGAGCTTGTAGCCTGCGAAGCAGTCGATTCCTTGCCAAACGCTGCGCGGGAAGATTGAGCAAGCAAGCGGGCGAACGAGCGTGACACTGCGTTCAGAAAAAAAAAATTGGAAACAAGCGGGGAGGAGGTGGGGGGCGAAGGAATAGCCTACAATCAATCCCACACATTTTACCAAACGCCGTTCGCCCACGAACGGGGAGAAATGATGCATTTTTATTGGTTAGTGGCTTGTCAGTCAAGAAGTAAATCAGAAATTTGACAGTTCATGCATAAATCCGACATCAGAAACACGACGAACTGAGGAATCTTTCAAATTTTCTGTTCAGGAAACGTTGAATGATCTTTCGCAAAACGGCAAACAAATTCGTCTGAAACCGGAGCAAGAGGCCTGCAATTTTACCAGCTGGCTTTGGTAAAAGCGCCATCTTATCAATCAGATACCCTATACTTGCGAGAGTGAAGGAGAAAATTTCCAAAGAATCTGCCCGTGTTCTCGCGATCTGTCCACTTCAGAGCTTGATTTAAAGGTCAAATGAACCAAAATTTCAAAATTTTTTTCTTAAGTCAATTTTTATTGAATTTTGTAGCTTAAGTAAGAAATAAACATATTCTGGAGTTTCAGAGTGATCGGGTATTGCATCCTAGAGATATTGGATGCTGAAAAGTGCTTCGTTTTGGCTGTGATATTCGTAGAGCGGTCGGGTCAATTGTCGGGAATTTGTCGGAATTAACAGTAGTGACGTCACTATTGGCGAGCTGAAAAATTGCGGGAACATTAAAAACTACAAGTGAGTCTTGAAATTAGTGTCGTTTTTTTTAGCGGAAAGCACCGTTTTTTGTGCTGCAATAAACTGCAGCAACAATTCCAAGTGTAAAGTAAGTACTTTCAAGTTTCCACATGACCCAAAACTACGGAGGAAATGGCTCATAAGACTGAAGAGGGAATCGCTTGTGCAGACCATTTTACATTTCACACCACACATCTTCAAACAAAATCTCGTGGCAAGGAGGTCGCTAGTTCCAGCTTTCAAGCCACGAAGACTGACTTGAAAAATGATGCCGTACCAACTTTTTTAAAGAATAAAAACGTGGAATCCAAAACAAAAATCGGCCAGAAAAGAAGCAACACCGACAACAATTCTAGACCGCCGAATAACGGGACGACTTCAAGCGGCAATTCCTAATGTATTCGCTCAGCGTTTGCAAAACGGCAGAAAGTTAGCAGTAGGCATTTTCCATCTTGTTTGAAATAGCTGGAAGTAGAGTGATCCTTGTGCTCTCTCTGATAATTAGATCTTATATTAAGTTTGCTGGGATGTGAAGAGCTGAGACGTCCGTGCAAACCATTGATATTCTTATAAGTGGCGTACAAATCGAATTTACGTAATGAACAGTAGCCGTAAATATATTTGGCCAGAGCCTGTCACTTCGCATCCTTTCAGAAAAGTAAGCGCTTGTTAACATTCAAGGAGGATGATCTTAGTGGTTGGATAATAATATCCTAGAAAGCGGTGTAACTGAGCGTCCTCTTCACACGGCAACCTGGACGGGAGTTTGACCTCACGGGAACAAGTTGCCTCAGATTTATAAGCCGAAAGCCAGGCAATTGCTCCAAATTGAAAATAAATTATGTCGCCTTAGCTTGCGATATATCGGCAAGTAGAACTTCAATTCAACTTGTTCAAAACTGGTAATGCGAGATAAAGGAACATCGCGAGTATTTTCAAAACAAAGCCGTCTGTTTGCATATCGGACGTGCTTAAAAGCAGGTGCTCTGTAATGTGATACTTAAGTTATAGTGCTAACATCGCAAACACCTCCATTGCGAGATATGGAAACTCATGTTTTTTTTTTAAGAAATTAAACAAACCTTTGCCCATCCATCCATTTTTGTGCACTGACATTTGTGGTCAGTTACTCGAGCGTTCCCGTCGCTAGTGTTTACGCTACTGAATAATCAAGGTGAATCAGTTTTTATAGTTTTATTCGCCCGCGCATGTGACAATTTCGCTCGAATCGAATCAGGATGCAACGTTCTTGTTTTATTTACAAACATTTGGTTATTTCGTAGGTCACAAGTACATAAACTTAATAAAATGTGTTCCCTCTACTTTTTTGGCTGTTTATTTATGCACGGTTTTTTGTTCCTGTTTACTACAACTTCGTTGTCGCTCCACATGTATTTCTAGTCCTTCTGATGTTACTTTCAGTTTATGGTACGTCTTTTTACAAAGTGTTGCTGAGTTTGGGGTGTGTTTTATAGCCGAGTGCACCTTATAACCGAAAAACTATGGTACTTTCACGTGGAAAGCTCTCTCTTAATTTTTCTTTTTTCTTTTTCTTTTTTTTTTACCAAAAACAAGATGACAGCTTCTCATGTATCCAATAGGTATATTGCCTTTTGGCAACATACCTGTATGTACTGACAGAAAAGAGGAAAAACGTACTCAATCTATATATAATACCATAGAGGGTGGTAAAGGGGGGGGGTCTTGATCACGTTTCACGGGAAATAAAACGGCTGTTTCACATTTCACGGACAATAAAATGGGGTGGGCTGGACTAACTATGCAATAGTTAAATAGGATACCCTTGGCCCTCCACTTATGTCTTGAAAATAAAGCATGGCCCTTCACAGATAGTCAGAGTAAAAAGGAGGCCACCCCCCACCCCCCCCCCCGCAAAAAAATATAAATAAAAAACGTTGTAAGTTTCCTTTTGCCTATTTTCCATTGTTTTCGAAAATTTATTCATTCGAAACTGTACAGTAAAGGAAACCCACGAACCCATAACGTTTGAGAAGTTTGAATTGAGAGTAAAAATGCTGTTTGATAAATGGATGACCCTCCCCCTAAGGTTGATTTTGTTTTTCGGTGACCCTCCCCCAAATTACTCCAGCCCACCCTCCCACATGATAGAACATACAATCCCTTACTTTGGTCAAAAGAAGAACTACAGTCAAAGCACTCCCTTGTCTGATGTGTTTTTTTTTTTAAACTAGTGAACAGTACACAGCCACAGCTTTTGTTAACATCTTTGCTATTCGACCGGTTTCCTCTGATCACACAGACTTCATCAGGGATTGGAACGAGATTGGTGAAAGAACATGTTTTTTTACTAAATGTTTACAGTACAATGCAAGTTTAAATTAGGGTGTGAACAGCAAAAAAAACAACCACAAACAAACAAATGCACACAGGATATAAGGTAAGAATGTGCTTGCAGTTATTGTTTAATTTTGGGGCTCATGATTTAACGTGGCAAACATTGAAAAACAAACCTTCTCCTTGTGGATTAAGGATTTCTTGTTACTGTCTGCCATATAACTCATCAAAACAGTTACATTTTGTAGAATCTCGCGACCTTCAGAGGCTGTTTCCATTGATGAGCATAGCTATCCCAGACAGGTTTCCATGGCAATCACGGCCCAGGGTCAAGAATGACGTTTCAGATTGCAATGGAACGCAGTATAGTTTGTACTGTACCATATGGCATCTATTGTTATAATTTCTCTCAAAATTAAAGAAACATGAAACGAAATCACAGTTCACAGTCAATTTAACACCCGATTCGATTCAGACAATTATAATCAAAAATCACGGATCACGGTTATTACGACAATCACATTTCACGAGGAAAAAAACGGCCATTTCACGGGAAATTAAAAAGGCAATTCACGGCTCACGAAAATACCCTTTACCACCCTCACCATACTCTCAAACCTTGGGTGACAAAATTTTCACCACCCTTTTCCTCATTTGGTTCATAAAATTCTTAGTGGCATGAATTATATACCCTCTGGAGCTACACAATATTTTATTTTACAGTCAAAGGACATAATAATTTATCATCTAAGTATTTTTATTCCTAAAGGAATGCTTGATTTGTTTTGGCAGCAGTTTTGGTGGTATGACAAATACATGTATCTGTACAAATGGTGCAAGTAACCACATCAAGATTGGATGGAGTTATGGGACAATGATGTTAAATCACTTTGACATCATGCAAGTTATTGCAAGTAGTGTAATGATACAGAATATATACCAAATGGAAAACTTTCAGGGAGGTTGTTAATGGCCATGAGATGTTTAGCATCAGTGTACAGCCCACCCATTTACAAGCCTGCTCATTTCTAGACCAAAATTATGACTATGCTCTTTTCCGTGGCCATTTTGATACCGACATACACCAATTGTAGGCGAACTCCTTACATGACAATCCCACATAATTCATGCATTACCTAAAATCAGAAACCTTTTCCAGACACATATACTTATGTTGGTGATGGTCTGACAAAAAATATGACAATGTTTACAAGCATACATATAAATCCCCATTTAGTGGCTCATTATAAATCGGGCCTTCATTCTCTAGATACTGGTTATAAGTTATCTAAATAACAGCTGCACACAGCAGTAAAATTCTCATTCTCAGTAATGCAGGACATGGAATGTGGTATCTTATCAGATGTCTTTGAGATTTCACGACAGCAGACACTTTCCTGCCCAGTTTGCATGGGCACACAGTTTCCAGAAGTGCACCTGCATTTTAAGTGCAAGTCAAGATTGTAAAGAAAAGTAAACGTTTCATTAAAAAAAGCATATAAGATTTAATCACTGGCATTTTGTCAATTCACGGATACCCCTGTTACAACGATTGTACATGTTATCTAGTCTTTGAGATTGTTCACGCAGTGTCATCGGAATGAAATCGGACTCACAAAAACAGCTGCATGGAAATCATGGTATTGCATAACAATAAACAGTGAAAATGTACAAAAAACACAGCGAGAAGATAAAATGCGTGAAATGAAAGCGAACAGCATGCAGTTGTAATTTTATGGCCACCTTTTCATAGTATGGTGAATATTAATATAGAAGAAAATCAAACAACAGCAGCGCATGGAAGTATGGCTTCACAGTATACATCGAAAATACAATTAAACGCCACAGAGAACAAAGCAAATGCTTCAAGGGCGATTCCAACGTATTTATTGACCATTCCATGGCGATCTTTTACAGTATATTGAGTAAACAAATGCTCACCAATCCACTTGACCGATTCGGTCCTTGTTTACATCGTATTCTTTGCAGTCAGACGAGTCATCGGAGGTTCCAGCATACGATTCCGTTGCCATTAATCAGTGCATTAATTGGTTCATACTAGTACCGCTCAACGTTAAAAACCTCATGTTCGACTTCCTCGGCCTTTTTCGAAGAGAGAACGAAAGGTTAAAACGAAGAACTTTTCGACAGATCGCAAAGAATAAGTATAGCATTGAGCTCCTCATCCACTCGCCAATAGTGACGTCACAACAACACGTGCTTGTTTCCATTCCTTCCATGTCAAGCGCGCGGCCATTTCAGAAACGTTTTCGTTTGTTCTTCGGATATTTCCGTACTCCCTGTTGTTTTACTCCCTTAAAAGCTCAGATAGGACAATTTCTACGTGATTTTGTATTCCAGTAGTCCTCTTTAGTGTTCGGTCACTTTGAAATGACACAAAGAAAAGTTTTCGAAATTTTGGTTCATTTGACCTTTAAATCAAATAATGGAGGCGAAATCCATGGACTTGACTGCGAATTCGTTGCCACAAGCTTCCCTTGTAGATGTAGGAGCGGGAAAATTTCAGTTGCTAACTCGTCCGCGGAAAATTCACTGGAGAAAGAGTTTCAGTGTTGGTTATTTCACCATTATTCGCTGT
This sequence comes from Pachyseris speciosa, assembly GCA_016490735.1. Classification (NCBI taxonomy): domain Eukaryota; kingdom Metazoa; phylum Cnidaria; class Anthozoa; order Scleractinia; family Pachyseridae; genus Pachyseris; species Pachyseris speciosa. The sequence goes on along the minus strand of JAEMWC010000080.1, from coordinate 849,737 downwards.
CGCTAAACGGTACTTGCTTCGCTAAATTCCATTTTGCTGTCGTTAACATACATCCACTTACGCTAAAAGCCATCATTTCCTACCGCTAAATTCCATTTGCTGTCGCTAAACACTTCTTCGCTATCGCTGGATGCTTAACACTCCTTTCATGATCAGTGTCCTTTGCCAACGCCGTAAATTACATTAGCTGTCGCAATAAATACTCCTTCGCTATCGCTTGCAAAAAATCATTTGCTATCACTAAATTCCATTCGCTGTCGCTGATACTCCTTCGCTATCGCTAAAAGCCATTCACTATTGCTAAAACTCATTTGCTGTCGCTATAAATACTCATTCACCATCACAAAAATTCACGCAGTATTTGCTTTTGCCGGTTGTCAAAAAGATTTACCTTAGGTTAATTATGATTGGTTCTAATTTGACAGTTGGTGTCCCAAGGGAGCGCGGCATTTATCTGGGCGTTCGGTAAAATGTGTGAGAATGACTGCAGGCGATTCCTTCGCCGCCCCACCCCCTCCCCGCTTCTTCCCCAATTTTTTGCTCACGCAGTGTCACGCTCGTTCGCCCGCGCAGCGTTTGGCAAGGAATCGACTGTTTCGCAGGCTAAGGAGCTTGGGGACATTGACTTTGGTTTATCTTTGAGTAATAAATTTGTCAGTTGGTATTGAAAAGCTAATTCTGAGTAACTGCCCCCAGCAATCTGGGATGTGATTGCAATGGAATCTCTTTAGCATGTGGAACAATCTCGTACCCAGAGTCCTCAGATTCTCTGGCCAGCGGTTAGTCTCCAGGAGAGACTCTGGGATAATAGAAATTTTTCACCTCAGGATTGCTGGGGTAAAACAATGGAAGCTGTTACGGGCCAGCCAATCAAAATATTTAATTTTTTCTCAAAAAAATTCCTTGATCCCAGAGTCTCTCCTGGCAGCTAACCACTGGCCAAAGAGCCTGAGGACTCTGGGTACGAGATTGCATGTGGAAAAGAAACACAGTCTGAGAACTTACAACTGAACCATACACATGATTTTGAATAAATTACCCTTTCTAAAAGGCCAAATGTGGGAGAGAGTGGTAGTGCATGGGGGACCAGAGGTTGGCTGAAAATGGTTTGATTCGTTATTTTTAAACACCAATTCTTTGATCAATCGATACTCCCATAATTTGTCAATTGTTTTTTTGAACATGGTTTCAAAAAATTCAAAGGGATGGCCAATATGTTACATACTCACCGGAGGGAGAGTGCTGACCAAGCGCAATGTCTTAACCATTAGATAAGTTGATTTTATTCAACAATATTATTATTGTTTTCAAAACACACCACAGTAGATAAAAACCATCTAATGGTATTAGACTTTATTCTGACAACTTTTATTTTATTTTACTACTTTACTATTTACAACTGTGTTGTCAGTTTAGTAATAATCTATCTAAAGATAGGAGACCTTTAAGAGGCATTTTTAATGTTATATCTGGAGTTTATAACAAACACACAGGAAGAAATTTGTCCCTGTTGAGTAATCTGCCACATTTTAAATAGACAGTCATCAAACGTCACAGTCGACAGGACTCTGACCTGTAGTTATGTATATCCCTCTTGTTTTTGCATATGAGGTCATGATATCACAGATATTTACACACTTCAAAGTAGCCAATGGCCTATGCTCTTTCGCTAGTGTCTTTTTGATGTACATCATGCAAGCTAACAATTATCTGCTGAGTATCTTGAATGAAAGTACACTTTGGCTGTTCCATTATCTTTTGAAACTGTTGTGCTTTGGAATGTCAGACACTCAAGTCCAAGTTTACATACATGTCACACTTGTGTATTATGTATATTAAGTAAAAGTGAGGGATACTTTCCATTTTTTGGAACTGATCATTCACTTGATTAAAAAATGAACTGCATGGGTCCACTCGGCTATATATGGTCCATAATAAAGTGTTGTGAGAAAACAGACAGTGATCACTGAGTGGCACTAGCCTCATCAAACTTTTTCCTGGAAAAACAACTGAATTCCTAAAATTTTGCCTGTACAACAGGAACCTCATCTCATCATGAAGAGTCTTCCTCAAAAAGGAAAAGCCCAGAGAAAGAATTTCAACTTTTGCACAGCACAAAGTAATGGGAATCCCTTAGCATTCATTGCAGCTGAGCTGCAAAGACCCAACAGATCTTCAAAGAGAGACAATGTCTTAAACAGTTGACCACAGAACCTCCACGCATTAAAAGCAGCCTCTCCTTATAGTTCATTTGTCACTTTTGCTGGATTCATAAACTTATAAGGGGTACTTCTTTCCTTGAAGATTACGAACAAACTTGTATGTCAATCTCTGGCCTGGCACTTTTCTGAGGATGTTCTTGCTGTAATAGTATCTGAGGGCACGACTTAATTTCTCGTATGTCATGTTCTTCCTGTTTTTCTGTTTTCCCCACAAGCGAGCCAAGCCATTGTGGTCAATGAGACGAAACACTCCCTTGGTTTGGTTCTTCCACTCAATGTATTTGTTCTGTTTTTCCAACAAAATGTGATGAAGAAATTCCCACAAGTATTGGCACTGGATGCGTGGAAGATCTAGAGACAAGAAAATGATAACAAGGTGAAATTTTTTCTAAGTCAAGGTGGAATGGCACAATTCTGCAACTGATGGGCAGAGCTTTAAAAGGGCTCCTGGCTACTGACCACATGCTAATAAGAAATAAGAATTACTGCTCTTAACAATATAGATAGCCAGGGACATCAGAAATTTAATTACTCTGATAGGCTTCCAAACCAATAACTTGATTGATCTAGAAAAATTGACCAATTACAAAACGTCCTGCAATAAAAACTCCTAACAGCCAGAGATTGTTTAAGACACACCCATCTACTACAGCAATTATCACATGTGTTCACAGCCATGCTGTAAGGCAGGGAATAAATTATAAATTTGTAAGAAACACTGACTCTTACCATCCTCCTTGTCATCATCGCCTTCCATGTTGTCACCTTCATCACCTTCTTCGTCATCTTCGTTTTCCTCCTCTGCCTTTCTACTCTCCTTGTCTTCTGGTTTGGTGTCTGCATTTTTAATGATCCCATTGTCTTCTTTCGTGTCTTCTGACAATAAATTATTAAGTTTAACATTATCAATTATTTTAGTTTACAACAAAGGACTCAGCAATAACTATAATTATATAACTTAAATGTACAAATAGGCTTTGCCAGATACCATCACTAAAAATTATAAGTATCAGTATGTACACCACTTACTTTGTTGTTGTTTTGATACACTTTGTTGACTGCCAACGCTTCCTTCCTTGGCTGAATCTTCAGAAGATTTTTTCTCTTCAGAATTGCTCTTGGTTGTCTCTTTCTTTTCACTCTTCTTTTCTGATCCATCTTTTAAAAGAAACGGTAAAACAACTAAACTTTAAGAGACAATACAAGGTGATCAAGTTGCAATTTGCTATTGGTCTTCTCAATGGGGGGAGGGGGAATTAAATAACTTGTTCATTCTTTTTGCAACTACAATGATAAATACATACTTTTTACTACAATGCAGGGAGCAGGGTTGGTATAGTGGTGAGAGGGCTTGCCTTCCACCAGTTCTCGAACTTAGTGTCACAAGTGGGCTGAGTTTGTTGGTTCTCTACTCTGCTCCGAGAAGTTTTTCTCAGCCGGGTACTCCTCTCCCCAAAAACCTACATTTTGATTTGATTTGATTCTACTTTATTTAGAGTTGATTTGATTTAGTCTCCTCAATTAGCAGAGCATTGGTGCTTGTCTAGAAAGATTTGACACTCTACTAAAGTGATTACTATTATTATAGATAATGTTCTTACCATGAGGCTCATCCATCTCAGCTTCAATGCCTGAATCGCATCCGAAGTCAAGGTCAGCAGAGTCAGAGAGGAATGGAGAGTCAGGACTTAAGGGCAGATCTGTTGAGGAAAAAATTATTACTTTCCATGCCACATGTAGGTAATAGAATCACAAAATACAAAAACCAATCCACTGAAACTATGGCAAAGCTATATTCATGGACTAGTTTTTTCCATTTGGTCCAACTTTCAAACATTGCAATATTAGATGCCTTCCAAGGGGTAGAAGCAACAAGCAACATGGCTCCGAAAACAGGCGACAATCTTCTCCCAAAACACCGACAACAGACAGAAATTGGCAGAAAATGCGTGCCAGTTTGCGACAGCGACAATTCACTTTCCATTCCTCTTTGTTTTCTTTGCGACAGCGACATTTGTCCCTAACAAAACAAACGACAGCCAGAGTTGTAAACAAGCAACAAAGCGACACCAGACCACCCTTGGAAGACCTCATATTATTACGATAAACTCTACTACAACTGTATAAGTTGTGTAATCTTTGGTTGATCTCCTTTCTCATTGTTCAAATCCAAGTGTCAACTCTTCATAACTTATTTACATAGATTGTAAATACCACACATGCACTACTCACCAGACAATAGTAGGAGTATAATTTGATATATTTACCTTGGAAAAAGTTAATTTCATCATCTGAAAGGTCTGAGCCACAGTAACCGTACTCTGAACAAGCATCCAGGTCTGTCAGCTTCAGATCTGAAACAACAAAAACAAACATGATATAAATGAATACAATAATAATAATAATAATAATAATAATAATAATAATAATAATAATAATAATACAACTATTGTTTTGTAAGGGTTTGAAAGCATTATTAATAATTAATAATAAATTAATTAATTGTGCTCCTTGTTAGAACACTTTGATTTCCTGTCACAAGTTTGTCCTAAGCCAGATTAAACTGCTCCAGTGATTCTAGAGATACACGATTTCTACATCAAGAGGAATGGGATGAGGCTGACATTTTACTTTTTTTAAAGTGGTAAGTAAAAAAAAAAAATATACCTGTGTCCATACTGTCCTCAGCTGAGGTCTCAACATCAACCACTGCATCAAACTGTGTGTCTTCAAAAGGTCCTGAACACATGTCAACATGGCATGGTGCTATAAGGAATAATAATTTAACATTTCTAATTGTTACAATGACAATGTTACTGAGGGTATATCTTCACTTCCATTAAAAAACAAACCCACAACCCCTGAAAGCTTAACCCTGTTTCTCTTGTCACTGACTCGGAAACTGTTCCATTCCAGTATTACTATCTGCAGATGGATTTTGCTCTAAACATGCTAGGTGAGGGAAGACAACATGAGGCAGAAAGAACCTGAACACTGGGGCCTGACCACAAGTCACAGATCTTGAAATATGATGTTTAATATGCTGACCACAACATAACCACATCCTGACAATAACCATTTCACTTACACTAAATACCATATATAAATGGTACTGGCAGATAAGCCTATGAAGTTTAAGAGCTCAAATATGGGGGAAAAGCATTTTGCCAAAAAAAAAAAAAATGCATATTAGTCAAATGATGAGAAAAAAATGTACTTTGATGAATGCAAAATGCCCAATGAAGAATCTACATCATTAAAGTGATCATATGGAGCCTTTCTAGATGTTCTAGCAGGTAAGCCATGTCACTGTTTTCACGCAAATCCAATGTGTAAATAGAGGTGCCCCTCATAAGCCAGCTCTCACATCTTTAAACTATCTACCTTCTATAGGGTATCCATTTGCATGCAGCAAGTCCTGAATGGCTTCTATTGTGATTGTGTTTGCTATGAGGGGCCCAGCAGTCGTCGATGGGTAGCCATAGGAAGACAGCCATTTTTCTAACATTGGCAATGAGAGCTGACTTGGAACCTGGAAATAAGAGAAGAGGTTTCAAGTATATTTAATAAGCTGATGGAAATCTATATTTGAGTGTATGTGATAAGTGCTAAGACGGTTATAATAATTTTGTTATAATCAAGGCCAGAGGTTGGCTTATTTGCATCTTCTTATTGAGGGTGAATAAAAACCTATTAATCATTTATCTACGCATTTAATTTGATGCTGGTCCGCTCAGCTTACCATAATAACAATAACTGTTATTGCGTTGTATACCGGTACTTCAATTTTCAGATCTTATATATACCACTTTGCAAAATCGTTTTTTTTTAACAATCTATCTCAGTAAAAAGAATAATTTGAAATCAGCAGTAGCTTGTTTTTAACAAGAATCAAGTCATAATATAGTGCGCGTGACCCTGTCTGTTTATGAGGTGATAATAATTTCCCTGACATCACCATGTGTAGCAGCAAAACAAGGTCCATTGTTGTCAGTATTCAGTTTGTATGAGAACTGAAGTTAGAAAATCTTGTTCTTGAAGTTAGATATGTGAATTACGAAAATTAATCATTGCCAGTTATTTTTAGAATACAAAGTGAAGTCAAAGTCTTAACCTGAAGTTCATGCATGCCCGATCACAATTTCAAAAGTATGTTTGATGAAAGGCTTATTATTTTTGAACATTAATGGGTGCTTTCCAAGAATCCAGAATCAAACAAAGAAATTCAAAAACCTGTCTTCAAACACATGTAGTTCAGGTTTTAGCAGAGGAAACAGGAGAGCAAAGTAGAATCACTGGAGCATAATACTATAACCACTGCAGTAAGCTTTGCTATATAATTATCCTCGACATCTAGGGTGTTTGGATCTATGGATACGTGTGATTGAAAAGATTAGTAAAGGTGTGTGGAGAATGAAATGAAGCAATAACTTTACACCAAAAAAAGGTTGCAAGTTAAAGATAGAACTTGCAAACTAAGAAAATTTTCAAAACTTCGTCTTGATGTTGAAAATTATAAACTCCTCTCGCATTGAATATCTTGTGTAAACAAAATCCCATGGGAGCGGAAAATGTTCGTGACTTGAAACCAACAGGAAACAAACAATTCGGTTCTCTAATTTAACTAACATTCAAATTTCACGAACTTACCGAGTATCTCATTGGACGGAAAGGAACGTCTAACAGACCGCCTTGAGACATGTTTGTAAACCTGAAAGAAAACCACACACGATCGTTCAAGCGCCATGTCGTTCAAGCGCCATGCAAAATTTCGGGGTCACTACTAGGTCTACCGCGATATGATTCTAGTAAACAACAGAGATATATGTCTGTACAAATTGTTGTATGTTCTGTGCAAATTTAGCTAAAATCTGAAGAATCTGTTGTTCATAGCATTTTTACAATACAAGCGAGATTATTCAACTGTAATTTCGGACTCGAAGTGAGTTAAATTTAACGCGCAGAGCGATTTGCAATTGGCGTAAAAAAACGAGATTGTTTTTGCATGTAATAGAATTGAAGCCGAGTTAATATTATGAAGAATGAAAAACATCGGATCCTGTGAAACTGCAACACATACGGGAATAAGATGTTCGATTTCAGAACTTACCTTAATCGCTTGGGAAGACCTTTAGAAAATGCTTCGCTAGCTTGGCCGCTGTCGTTTTATGAGTCCAGACAGTCCCGTTCTCAGAATTACATACACAAGTTTTAATCAACATACTTCCATAAAAGTCTTCTCATTGTTCGTTTTTTCTGTTTTTTTTTCTGTGAAAACCCCTCAATTCTAAGAATCCCGCGCTAAATTTCCGCTTCTGATTGGCTCCGCTCGCCCGGATACACATCACTGCCCTCAAAATGACTGACAGTCATTCCATCTGATAGCGCGCCCTTGTTTTGTCAGCCAATCGTGAATAGTGGATCTAATTCCGGGAATCCCCAAATCTGAAGGTACTTTCCCGGGATTTTTCCCTAATTCCCTGCTGGTTTCAGTTTTGACTCGTCATGTGTTATTTTTAGTGAACATCACGTACACCCACGCAATTCGTAGAAATCGCGGAACTCATAGCTCGCTGTTTGTAAGTAAACAACTCCGAGAAGAAAGCTCGTGCACAATAAAACACAAATTCGTTTAATACAGACGTGACAAATTGAAAACAAAACCTCTAATGTACATGAAAATCTTCCTACATGATATCACGCGAACGGTGAAAGGACTCGTAGAAGTCGGTCATTACTGAGTAACTATGAAAACCCACTCATATTTCAGGTGTACAATTTATTTTGCATGATTTCTCCCTAGTATGAAATTAATCAAAGGAGAGAGAAACCGTACAACAGAAACCATGCATGCAAGTACGTATGCAGATTTATCGGAAGTGTGATGAACAGTCGATCCACAGTTTGAACCAAAACTCGTCGGCTAAAACAGTGGTTTAATATCGTCCATAAAACTGTCGTCTGGCTAATTTTTAAGGCTAAGTTCTCCTGGTAGCCTCTTAATCCCGAGAGGGAAATTTTCCATTCCCTTATTCACTGACACCAAGAAGTCGGTGTTATCTTAACTCGGAGGAATAATATGAGATATATTGTCCACTGCGATGGTGTGTAACGAGTGTGTACCTCATCCAATTTAAGCCAACCCCTTATTCAGCTCATCACAACTGTGCATCGGACTGTTGTTTTGCGATGTATTATTTTTCACTCGTCATCAAAGGAAACAGCTTGCAAATTCACTCGCTTTTCGTAGTTACCGAGAGAGTCGAGGGAGCAAGTCTGCTTGGACCAAGTTTTTTCTTGTTTACAACCAAAACGACGGGATTGTCAACTCGAATGGACAAAAACTTGAATGTCTGAGAGAAAACAAAGATATAATATCATCAAGTTAAAATGTTATTACATGTAAATATAAAAGAAATAAATTTTATTTCGTGAATTTTTGGATATTAGGGTAACCTCAGACGTGAATTAATTTGTTTTTTAAATACACTATCAAAGCAAATGTTTTCAATTGCAGTCATGGGACATGATTGTTTAGACTGCACCACCCCTCCACACCCCAATAAAAAAATGGTGTCAAAATAACAGCAGGGAAAGCCCCATGTGAGCCACAGGAAGCCCACAGGGGCAGAGGTTAACAACATGTTTCTGCAAGAGACTAGGAAAACATTCAGATTTAATGGCCAACACACTAACCCACTACACTATTATGCATCAAGGTTTTTTATTATGTAGAAGAGTGTACAGGCCTCCCACTCACTGGAACAATTCAGTAAAAATTCCTTTGAGCTTTTAAAAATATTTTAACCACATACAGCCCTACTGGACGCCTGAGTTATAAATGTTAGATTTCAGTTTTTTTCTCTTTTCTCCTGTGCAACAAAATGCACAATAGGAACATGTGGCAGCATTTCATTGGTCAATGCACAACAGAAAGCATGTGGTGTCACTGATCTATGTATTTAATAATGAAAATTCACAAATTTACATATGGCTGTTTTTGTGTAATGTGACACCTTCCACTACTTGACCCAAGTGAGCACTCAAGGTTGAACAAATTTTCATGCACATAACTTTGTAAAGTTGTCCAGTAGAGTTTGTCCGTGTGAAAAGGTTTTCCGAATTTAAGAAAAGGTTGGAAGCCTTGTTGGTGCTGTGAATATCGGTGGATCGATTAAAAAAATACCACAACTCAGTCGCTGCGACAGTTCTATATTTAGAGAAAAGTTTGCAAATTCTTGGTTTTCAAGTGACATCAGGAAAAAAACTGAAATTAAAAATTTAGAGTTTTTACCTTCATCAGGTAAATGGTAAAGACATATTGGCTGGCCTGTTTTCAGCTGGGCAGCATGCTTTGCTTTGAAAATAGAGCAGTTTAAATTTCGAATTTTTTTTCAACGCATGACATCTGGATTGCTTCTGAGAAACATGTCACATACACAGAAATATTGATTTGCCTTGTGTTTTTGAGTTCTGAATAACCAATATGTTAAGAGAAGTGTGAACAGTTTTATGCATGCGCTTTGCTTGTATGTAAACAAAAAGGCCTTGTGTGAACCCAAAAGCAAACCATTAGCAGAGGATAGTTATCAAGAATCAGAAAGTGTGCGTCCAGCTTCTGCATCACAAAGGTATCCTGAGTAATGCTCATAGAGCATCTTGTTAACACTTTACTTGTAGAAAAAAACAAGAAGGGGGAGTGGAATAATGCAATAAGTTTTGTATTTACCTGATCATTTTCTGTGAAGTCAGTTTGCTGACAGAATGGTTCTGGGATTGCCACAGAATCTCCAACGGCAAACCCCGCTCCTACTGCAATGTTGTACACAGTTACAGGCCAACATTGATTCTCACTGTCCACCATTGCAAAGATGCTTAGAAAAAAGAAACAAAGACAAAGCGTTTTCTCAACCTTCTTTCTTCACTTCAGGAAAAAATAATATAAAGCTGCAAAAACTGTCATACCAAAATGAAATAATTAAACTGTTGCGGGAAGTGAATAGATTGCTTCTGACAGTTGTTTATAGGACCCTGATGTGACACTTACCAAACATGTTCATCGGTGAGTGATAGAAGTCTGGTAAGTGAAAGCAAGTTTAGCAGGTGATTTCCTCTCTCAAGTGTCTAAATGCTGTGATTTGGATGTGAGTGTGAATGCACGCGAGTGTGGAAATGCTTGGAAAGTCAGAAGTCTATAGGTTTCTTGTACTTCTCTTAGATTGTAGTCTCCAGTGGTAAAGAAGTGGGTTAAAATTTTCAAACTGGACAGTTTAATTTTAACTCTTGTAGTGTCAGATTCATAATAATAATCACTTTATTTAAGTCTCAAATGTATTTAACTGAGCATAGATGCTCTACTAATTGGGGAGACTAAGTCAAATCAACTCTAAATAAATCAAATGAAATCAACTGTTGGTTTTTGGGGAGAGGGGAAAACCAGAGTACCTGGAGAAAAACCTCTCAGAACAGAGTAGAGAACCAACAAACTCAGCTCAAATATGATGCCAAGTCCGGGAATCGAACCTGGGATGGGAAGGCGAGTGCTCTCACCACTGCGCCAACTCTGCTCCCCATGATCATAATTTCGAAGAAGATAATAAAATATAATATAAATTGAACTGGTCGCAAGAATTTCAAACCACTTACTATGGTACAGGATCATCCAGTGGAACAAAACCAATTACTTTTCCAACAGTGACTTTGTTAGGGTTGGTACCTGCCACCAGTTTTGAAAGAGGAACAAGATCAAGTTGAATGGTGTGACCTGATGGGCTGGTATAACTCCCACTGCCATAAGGGCCCAAATCAGAAGAACCCAGGGAATGTACCAAAGAGTGGAGCCTCTTGGGTTTTAGTTTACCCTATAACACACAAAAAAAGTAATGAAAAAGAATTGAGCAATTGCTGACAATAAGTGATATTTCATTATTAAACAATATTTGGGTGGACTATGATACAGTGTAAATCACCTAATTTTATTAGAACTGTGGAACAAAGACTTCAATGGATGGAAGATTGTCTACATGTATTACCTGTGCAGTGATTTTGTTAGAAATTGTCATTAGTGAGTCCCTGGGACTCACCCTAAGAAAAATGGGTCCCAGACCGAATTCAATGGGTCATTGCATTAATATCAGAAGTCCTGACTTGAACCATGAACAAAGTACAATTTGTAGTTAAGTTATTATTGCCAAGATACAGTCTGTACATGTGTTTTATAAGAAATGTGAACAGCTCATCGATTTGTTCATTTCATTTGACTTTTGATCCTAGAAACATTGACCATGTGATTCCCGCTTTTATTACATCCTACAGGATGCATGCCGTAAATTATTTTGCGTCTTTTAGGATTTTTATGCATCAGAGACGCAGGATGCAGGGGTAACAAAATCACTGCCTGTGTAACTGGGAAGTCAATCCTCTATGCACAGGAATGAGAACTTAGTGGAAATGTGTACATAAAAGGAAAACCCTAAATATCCAGCAAGTTCAAATAATTAAAATGAGACTCATGTTTTTTTCGAAAGCTTATTTGTTAAATTAGTTTTAGTTCGGATTAAAAATTCAGAGTTCTAAGTTCTTTTATCTTATCAAGTTATACACTAGCATTGTAAATTTATATATTAGCATTGTTTGTTGTAAACCACTATAGGACACACATGGAATTATTAATTATTAATTATCATCATCATTATTATTAATTATCATCATCATCATCATCATTATTATTATTATTATTATTATTATTATTATAAATGAAACTAGTTTTGCAGAGTTACCAGTACCTTTCCTTCCACTAGGTCAAGTGTTTTTGTCAGCAAATTAAGTAGCTTGGTCTTTTCATCATTTGGTTCAGTCCAGCCTGGATCCAAGGCTTCAGCTTGCTTAAAGTCAGCAATGGCTAATTGAAATTCCTCCTGAAACTTGTATGCCTACAACGTCAAAGGTCAAAGATAGGATTCTCTTGTTATGAAAGATAAAAGTTTACACAAACCATGTGCTTACTTGTGATATAAGCAGTATAATCTCACCATTGCTCTGTTGAAGTGAAGATCTGGGTTATTTCTTGTCACTGGATCTTTGTACTAAAGAAGGATGTCAGATTAACAGGCAGATTTCATCAAACGTCTTAAATTTACAAGGTTTTCAGTATCTAGAGGCCAATATATTTACTCCCTTAAATTGATACATGTACTTACGGCTTGAGAATATGCAGTCATGCACTGTTTGATACGTTGAGGAGACTGGGATCCACAGAAAAAGAATGAAAGGTATGCATTGCCAAGAATATCTAGAACAATAAAATACACAATTTGAAAGCAACACAACTCAACATTATTAGGCAGACAGTGCACTAAACTATACAAACACAGGCAAATAGAAGTATAAAGTAGGAATTTGTGTAGTAAGCTTACACCACGAGGTTCCATCTTTGACATCACACTGGACAGCTTCTTTTGCTTTCTCAACACTTAGCTTGATGTTCTCTACTTTCTCATTTTGATCTGCAATTAAAGCAAAATTATTTTATTTTTAATAAGCACTGCTTTGTCAAATCATTTGAACAGTAATTGCATAAGAGAGTTATTTTTCAGACTGATAATAACATTATGTACCTTTTCCAATCTGCCGCAAAACCATGGACAAATTCCGCAAAGATTCTTTATTCTTTGCCTGAAAGGTGAATTTAGCTGAAAGTTTACAATTCATAGTAATCTGTCCACCCATCAGGATAACAAAAAATTACTGACACTTGATTCCCTTGAAGTTTCTTTGATCACAAACCAAAATGTTTCACTTTTCTAATTCTTTAATACAGGGAGTGATTTGGCTGAATTAATTAAAATAAATGCATCAATGATTAAGTTGTATCATGCCCAAGAATACAACCCATAATGAGCAACTTCAAAGACTCGGGAGGTGGTGGTCACTGCTTAGTGGTTAGAGTGCCAGACTTATTAATCAAAAAGTCCTAAGTTCAAGTATATGATACATTCAGATTTGTTTTATGGTAGCCTAGTCTTCTGTTCAAGTGCTTGAGCAAGCTTGTTTAAATTAGCCAACTGGTCAACTTTTAGCCAGTTAAGATTTTCCTTGTCATTTGTGGTGTTTCTTTCTTTAGTTTGCAGTACCACAATAAAGCACTGCCATACTAAACTCATCAACACTTAACTGGAGTTAAGGCTACAATGAAATGATAACAATGAAGACTATTTGACTCACATGGTTTAATGCTCCAACAAAACAGTTCCTGGCAGCTTCCACTTCTCCGTTCTTCCAGTAGCATTCACCAAGGCAGTTCCAGGCTTCGACTAACTTAGGGTTCATCTTGACAGCTTTTGAGAGAGCATCTTGTGCCATTGGGTCGTAGTGTGGCAACACATTAAGAGCTTTACCTCGCAAAAATAAACATCTTGCAGTTTCCTCACTAGATGCTGCAAGATGAAAGTTGTGTTTTGTTTGGCAAAACCAGTTGAATACCCAGCCAGGGTAAAACCAACCTATGGGGACTGTGTCTGTGGTTGATTTTTTGGTGTTTTTGTCAAAGTACAATCAAATCTGAGGGGACATTATTTTGATAATAGAATTATTTTACAGATTTTTTTGGCCTAAAACCCCCAATTAGGGATCAAGAGTGCCCACAAAACAGTACATCCTCAAAAGCATTAACTAAGCAAGTTTTAGTAGCCATGTTTCTTTAGCAGAATTCATGGCAGCACTTATGGATGGTCACTCCTGTTGCCATCAGAACTCGCAAATACCCTTTAAAATAAAGTCGTGATCACCTTGCACATAATCCAGAATGGTCAGTGTCTCTTTCAATTTTTCTTGAGTTTCTTGGTTTTTCTGCAACGCTTTGTCAGTGGAATTATGCTCAAAGTAATGATCCCTGAATTCATAAAGTTGTTGAACTGCAACCTAATTAAAGTACAGGAAATGTCATCACAATTATTTGAATAACATCTTATTATCATCTGTAAAATTAATATATTCTCTATTCTGATTGTGATACTATTGTTTCATACACCAGTTATCTCCAAGGCCATCATACAATATAATACAATACAATAACTCTTATCAACCGATGGTGAGATCCGTAGTGAGGAGATTCCACACAACAGATGCTCTGAATGAGGAATCCTCATAGACCTTGCTGCTCATAAATTAAAGAAAGATTCTTATGCTATCCATCTTTTGGTTACTTTCAAACTGCGCGACTGCAGACTTGACCTCATGTCCATAATTCACATTTCTAATTATTTCTTGTTTTTAGTTTCTTGTAGTCATAAGTTAGCTGTAAACGACCCCACAAGCTCATGTAGCTTTAAGACTTATCGTTTTAAAATAAAGGCTATCCAAGGCATGTGAAAAGACTGGCTCATTCATACAGTCAGAAATTAGCTAGTCCATCCAACTTATCAATTCTGTATCTGGAGACTGTGACATTAACATTTCATTCTGCTGTGCCAACTTAAATTTTTTCACAGGTAATGATCCTTTATGCTGGCTGTCATCGGCTGCTCTGTGGGGTCGACCCCCAGACAAATCAGGGAGATATGTGGGGGAATACAAGGATACATAGATGGACTTTACCTCAGCATTTAAGAAATTTAAATTCTAGGTTTCTTTTTAAGAGTAATCTAAAAGAGTTTTTTCAATAGTATTCCATAATTCACAACTCTTTTCAGTCTTGTAAGTCAATATCTTTTACAGATTTTGATCTTTTAATCTTAGATTTCTTAGTGTTATTTTATTTTTTAGTTATTTATGAGATAAGTACAGGACCCTTTTGATAACAGTTCTTTCTATTGCTGGTTTGCAAGTGACGTCACGGCAGCCATGTTGGAGGTCAAGAACAATGGCCTTTCTCTCCGCTGGGAACTAAATTCTATTTTTATGTAAATTCTCCAAAAAAAATTCTATTGTTTTGACCTCCAACATGGCCGCCCTATCACGTGGTTGCAAACCAAGAATTAGAACTGATAGGTTATCCTGTATAAATATTTGCGTTATTATTATTATTATTATTATTATTATTATGGGATTCTGTGCCCAAAGGCAGGGGAAAATCTCGACAATGTTTTACGATCAAGATTAGGGGGTGGGGGAATTCACAAGTTTGTAAAGGATGTCAGGGGGATTTTCTGCTGAGAGACACCTCCCCCAGGGGACTTTGTCCTGCAAGATTTCCTGACCACCTGGGGAAATTCCTCAAGTTTGCTTGACTGGTTTTACAACCCACCTGGTTAGCCTGGGGATCAACCCCACGGGGAAGCCGATGACATGTACATTATGCAGAGAGCCAAAAAAACCCAAATATTTAGGTTTACCTCGGTGTAAAAACCTGACGAGGGTTTCTTTGTTTTATGAGGTATTGTTTCCTGTACGCCATTGTTTAGAATGTTTTGTTTTCTTTGTTTTACGTCATTCGTGAGTTTCACAGGTTTTTACACCGAGGTAGAGCCAAATATTTAGACTCCCCCTTTTTTCAACCAACCTCAGCCCTTTCCAGAGGCCTTTCCTCTCCACTTGGCTTTTCTTCACTGGCTGGTGCCCCTTCCATTTCACATACGTTGACCCTCTCAAACACAAATACTAGTTATTCCTCTGTTAACGACGGCATTTCTCATTTCCCGCCGCCATTTTGAAAGTCGCTCCAATCTCTCTCTCTCCGGTCAGCGGATGTTCGTTTTTGACCCTAGTCCGTTTAGAAATCCTCATGAAATGTCTCATGTGAGGCTCAAAGTCTTTACGATACATTCAGCGCAAAAAAAGTTTATTCAATGCAAACCTGCTGCCAGGATTGTTGAAAAATTGATAGAAAATAAATACGTACAGGAAATTTATTTAAAACCCTTTCCATACCCCTTCACTTCGGTAACATTTTTTTCTTTGGTATTTTACGAGGTGGCTTACACGAAGCTTCAACGTCAAAACAAGCCACGCAATCACCCGTGAAAGTTTCGTAAATTGAATCAAAATGGGTATGTTTTGTGTTTTCTTGTTTCATGTGAGAAGATTTTGACTTTTTTTCTGACTTGATTGTTGTCTTAATACACAGGGAGTTTCTTTTCAAGTTTATTTTCTTCGTTGTTCGGTCAAAAAGAGTTGCGGATCCTAATTCTTGGCCTTGATGGAGCTGGAAAAACCACCATCTTGTACAGGTTTGTATGCACCATACATACATACATAGCTTAATTTGTTAACGCAGGTTGGTAAAAGTCAGCCAAAGGCTGATGTGGACCTGCCTATCTAATTACAGCATTAAATATACAAAGGTATATAATTCAAATAAAGCTTGTCCACAAATAATTACATAAGAGGCTGAGTATGTCTATTGCGTATGGATACGGTTAAAATAAGTAGAAAATAAAACTAGGAATACCTGCCGGTAGAGTGCCAACGAGTAAACACTGGCACAGTTGTGTGCGCAGAGAAAATTAAGAAGTAACCAGAGTACAGTCGATTTTTTTTAACTGAATCGTTGTTTAAAAAGAAGTGTAAAAGTCACATGTTTTTCTTTGTTTTTTAAAATGTCTATAAGAATTAAACTTGTAGGGTAGATTAGAAGTGAAATATGAGTCCCTTGCATTACTTGAGAGCGATGAAACCAACATTGTTGTTAGAGATGAGCATGAATTCAAATTTGACATGTTTGTGTTTTAACATGTTCTTAGAACGCAAATCCCACATGCTCTTCTTTTAAAATGTTTTTAAGAACAAAACTTGTAACGTAGATTACAAATGCACATCTAATATGGTCTTCTTTGTTTTTTTAAATGTATTTAAAAAAAACTTGTAACTTAGATTGCAAATGCAAATTCCACTCCGATATCCTATTCCTTGTTTTTTTTAAATCGTTAAGAACTAAACTTGTAACAGAGATTACAAATGCAAACTTGTAAGAGATCAGAGATGCAAATGTCACATTTTATTGTTTGTTTTTTTTTAAATGTCTTTAAGAAGTGAACTTGTAACAGAGATTAGAAATACAAATCTCACATGCTATTGTGTTTTTTAAAATCTATTTAAGAACTTAACTTGTAACAGATTACAGACGCAAATCCCACAAATATCTCCCGCGGAATCTGAAAACGGTAACATTTTGATATCCACATGAAAAATCGAAATTAGTCACACCACTATGGCCCTTACAATGATTTACGACTAACAACATACAGAATAGAAGGACTTTGGACGTGAGCACTTCTGATCGGATAATTTTCAAACGAAGCTACAGCTGCAAGCCCCCTGAAATTTTGGAATAAGAAGACTATCCAAATTGATTTGCTAAGTTCCCTCAAGCTTGACAGATAGTGGCTTTCTGGCAAACAGAGCTTAGACTGTTTTTTGTGAACGCTAATGGCTGAGTACAAACTAACAGTGACACGTCGTGTGACTCGTGACTCGATTGGAAAGAGGCTTTATATTCCCTCTGATTATGTTTATAGTGAATATATTTGAATATATTCAAGTGTTTTTTTTCCTTAGTTATAGCATGCTGGCCGATTTTGTAAACAATTGACTGATTGCTGTTTTGGCACGCTCGCCGTGACAGTCAAATTTGTAATTTTCAGCACACTAGCTCGATAAAAGAAGAGGCTTTATACGCCCTCTGATTGAGTTTATAGTGATTATGTTCAAGTGGTTTTGTTTTTTGGTTTCTTAAATGGCACGCTGGCCGATCTTGTCAAGGCAATTGACTGTTTTGGCAAGCTAGCCGTTTTCGAGCTGATTTCGATAACTGCCTCGCTGGGCGATTTTTCAGCCTGCTAGGTGTTAGATTTGTGACACTCTGGCTCCCAAAAACACTAAATTAAAGTACACGCAAGAAGACAACGCTCACGAGTGAATAATATCAATATTTCCACTCACCTTTTCCTGCCTAAGCCCGCACAAGCCACCATGAGGTCAATGAGGTCAATGTGGTCATCTTGTCACCGATCATGATCCTCCTGGATAAAAAAAATACCGCGATGCCATTGGCTAACTCGAAAACAATCACCGATGATGTCACTCTTACATTACCTTATGCTAACTTTTTTCATTTGAGATTTCGTCTCCCTGTACCAAAATCAACTTGCACACACGGCTTTATAATGCTGCCGCCTCGTCACCCTCGTGTCCTCGCGAGGGTGACTCATTGGCAATAAAATCAAAAGTAGTAAAAATCTTCGTTCTTGTTTGTGCTCAAACATGATTCTTTATCGAAGCTTAATTTATCTAATAGGGCCGGGTCTTTCTTGATCTTTTGTTTAAAGCTTACATAGCTGCCTGTAAGTTTATATGGCTCTGGTAGGATATTCCAAACAGTAGGTCCTCTATAAGATAAAGATGTTCTTCCTATAGAGTAATTTTACTTTGGTACATTGAATCTAATGTACTTTGGTACATTAAATCCATAAAATTAATTATCTGAAATCAAGTTCAAGTGTTTGTCCCGTGTATAATTTTCAATCAAAAACTATGCTTTTTTTTTATTTCAGATTGCAAGTTGGCGAAGTAGTTACAACAATACCAAGTAAGTCTTCAAGTCCAATTGAACTAATATAAAAAGTTTGTGAGACTGAATATATGAAAATCAAAGAGGGGTATTTGAACTGCGGATTAAAGAATGAATATGTGAATGATCATCACAGTTATGAACACTACTTAAGCAGTAGTGAAAATAAAGCCTGAAAAAAATTCAGCCTTGTACGTACATCCCGTACAAGCCTGAATTCTTTAAAAGTTTATAAGTTAAGTTTGGTCAATTATTTTTAACAGTCATGTGAGAGCGGTGATGAAAGATGATGCATATTAGTTGCTGTTGTAAATAACTTATTTCAATTATTTTATTTGTTATTGTATTGTTTTATTTTCTGTTTTTTTGTCTCTTTGACGGTGATGTTCAAATAATAATGTTTATAGTGTAAGCTCTTTTGATGAGCACTACCATGTGCTCTTAGAGCAAATGCTGGAAAAAAAATTGTTTAAATAATAATAAAAAAACTTCTCTCATTTAATCAGTTGCTTCTGTTTGAATACGAAAGCACTGTCAGAGATGCCAGTCTTTGGAGATCTGGAGCTCGCCAACTTCAGTAACCACCTTCAACCTGCTCCCTTACAAACTTGACCTATACTTTCAAGAAATTAACCCATGCTCACACACACACCCACAAAAAAAACAAACAAACAACAACTAGCAACCAGGTTTAAGGCTATGTTTGTCTGTGTAATGCTTTGTTTGATTGTTCCTTTTCTTTGGATTTATAGCCATAGGATTCAACGTTGAGACAGTAACTTACAAAAACCTTAAATTCCAAGGTGAGTGGAAGCCGTGTTGTCCTTGGAGACCCAGGGGCAAATTCATCCTGAATCTTCGTCCCATCAGTCATCTCGATTACCCTAGGGGCCTTATTGAATCTGTCATTTCCAATTTTTCTCTTCAAGACCCTTCTGGTCCTTCAGCGAACATAATTGAAAGAGATACCACCATAGTTAGAATCAGTCTTCCATTCAAAGATCAAGTTTCTGCCAATGCTGTTCGGAGGCATTTGCGCGATCTTAGTCATAAGATTGGCCCCACTGTGCAGCCAGTTTTTGTCAGTAAAAAGATGGAGCAAGACTTCAGGCCTAAGGAAGCCAAGCCATCTATTGTTAATCAGCAATGCGTTGTTTATCATTTTTCATGTGATCTGTGTGATGCAGATTATGTCGGTTACACAACCTGACACCTTTTCCAACACGTTGCTGAACACAAATATTCGGCAATTGGCAAACATCTTGCTGAAGCGCACGATGGCAGCAATCTTTTGAATGAAAGCCTTTTCAAGATTGTTAAGAAATGCCAAAGCAAGTTTGATTGTTTAGTGTTTGAGATGCTCTTCATCAAGAAACTCAAACCTAATCTCAACATGCAAACGGACTCCATACGTGCTAAACTTTTTGTCTAGTTTAAGTTATATAATTCTCTCACACTTCTTAATCAACTATTGTTCTTCTAGTATTTATACGCCCTAAAATTTTACCATTTTTTGACTTGATAATGGTGTTACGTTAACGTCGAAAGCTCGTGGAATTAGCTTTTTACCTTTTTACCTTTTTATCATGTTTTTTTAGAAATATTTTATCGCAATTTTTTATAGTGAAATGTTTTTCAAGACCACTTCTTTTCCGTTTGTAGGCATGTCTTTTGATAAATTAATGTTGTGAAAGGATGGCCAGGCTCATACAAAATTTCTTCAAGCTGACCCAAGAATGGAAGTGGTTGTGGGGGGAGGGGGGGAGGGTGGCTGGGGGTGGAGAGAAAGAGAGTTACTTTGGATCCATTTGGTTGTTAATTTCCTTTGCTTCCCACAGAGCAGAAAGGAAAGGAAATAGGAGACATTTGAGCATGGGCTATTTTGTTGCAGGTGTACAAATTGGACTCTGAAACTCTTTTCCTATACCAGACCACATTCAGATGCATTTTGCAATCCCATTCCAGGCAAGATACCAAAAATCTCTAGAGGTTAGAGTGAGGTGGTCGTGAGGTCTGCATTGAGAGATAAGAAACCCCCTTTGAGACTTAATGAGATATAAATCATGCAATACTTATTCTATTTCTCTTTTTTTCTTTCTTTCATATGAAAAGTGTGGGATCTAGGAGGTGAGAAAATTACATGGATTATATCTTTCACTCTAACAATGCTAAGCTAATAAAATACCTGGCAATAAATATTGAGAGTTTGAGCATTCTGTTTTTGTTTTTTTCAGGTCAAACAAGCATTAGGTAAGTTCTTTATAGTCTCAAATTTTTGTACCAATTTTATTTGTTTGAGCACCTTTTTTCAGCAAAAAGTGTAAATTAATTAAGGAGAAATGTTTGTCTTCAGTTGATTCCTGTGGCTGTTAAATATGAATTATTTTGGATTTTATTTTTGTTTGCAGACCTTATTGGAGATGCTACTACTCTAACACAGATGCTATAATATATGTGGTAGATAGTGTGGACAAAGAAAGAATAGGCATCTCCAAACAAGAGTTAATTGCCATGTTAGAGGTGAGTGAGATGTTTATTTTGCCTTGTTCAGTAGTTTCTTAGTGTTAAAGGCCAATTATCACCCTTGATCCAACACAGTCATTTGTTTTTGTTTTGAAATCGTGCTATTGTTAAATGATGCCTCTGATTGGTTAATTATTTTTATTGGACTTTTGATCTGGTTCATCACGCCAAGTTGTCACTGCCCCCGTTTTCTCAAAGCAAATAGCTACAAATTCAACTTGCATCTTTCTTCATATAAGCTATGAATAATCCATTCACAGGTTTAAAATCAAAACAGCAGAGTATTGAACGATCCGTTATTGATAAAACTCACTGATTATGTGCCGAGGATGGTGACAAAATATCCACAAGAAAACATTTATTGTCTGGTATAAATGGTTTGTAATTTGCAATAAGAAAAATACTCATATGTTCTCATTTAATTATCTTGTCCTTTTGCTTTATACTGTGTTCAAAATACAGTCGAGCATGATACTTGACAAAAATAAGAAAACATTGAACTCTGCATTAAAACACGGGAGGAAACAAAAGCAATGTAGTCCTCATTGATCACAGAAATCTCGGCAAGAAAGAGCCGGAAATTATTTATTATGTAGATTAGGCAAGCTGTGAAAACTTCAAATGTAAAGATGCCTGATGGGGCATAAAAATAGCAGTCAATAAAGAGACTTAGTGACAAGTCAGATTTAAAACACTGAAGAGTTGACCAAAGCCAATAGAACCCATTACACAAACTGACCTTGAGGTAAAACATCAATCATGTGGAAAATAGTCATCCAGGCGCATATAATTTTTAATACT
This sequence comes from Pachyseris speciosa, assembly GCA_016490735.1. NCBI lineage: Eukaryota > Metazoa > Cnidaria > Anthozoa > Scleractinia > Pachyseridae > Pachyseris > Pachyseris speciosa. Next base: position 827,687 of record JAEMWC010000080.1, on the reverse strand, counting down.
TGCCATCATTAATCAGTTTCCAAATTTGGAGATTTGTTCACAATGCAATAAAACAAGGGCTTCGAAGTCTGAGTAATTTTGTGTTACACAAAATTCCAGAATTAACAGTTGTGGTGCGTGATGCATCAAGGGTGATAATGGGCCTTTAAGTTGAGTCCTTGTTAATAAAGTCTCATTTTGTAGGGTATCCATGGCTCAAACCTACTTTCAGGGCATTCAAAATACAGTCACATTTCTTTGTCTTCAATTTGGCTTTGAAATTAACCTGTAACTGTTTAAGCTTGAGTAAGCATTCTCAGATCACACCAAAGTGCGTTGGACAAATTTTTGAGCATGGGGCAGTTACCAATGGATTGTGTCTTGTGTGTTTGCTAGTTTAAACAGTAAGATGGAATTTCACTTATACTCTGTCTAACACCAGATGATATTACTTGTCAAAGGGAGATCCCTTAGGGGTAAAAGGGTTTAAAATTTAGTCTTGTATCATGTATTTGTTGTTTGAAACAGGCATACTAAAATAATACTTTTCTTGCTCCACAGGAAGATGAACTTAAAAAAGCAATTCTAGTAGTTTTTGCAAATAAGCAGGTAAGTTTATTGTGTATCTGGAGCTAAAGCCTAATTTCACACACATGAAAGTGTCCATAGATCTGAGGTAACAGTTACAGAGGGCTGGCCAGCTCAACTATGAATTCAGTGCTTCTCTAGCTGAGCTGAGCTCCGCTAGGCGCAAAACTGTGCAATACGTTTTGAACAGGTGCAAAGTTTTATTTAAGTGAAAAAAAATATTTTGGGGTAAGGTGCACTTTAACCCATTGGCACCCATGCCGGCCAAAACCGGCCGTAAAAAACTCCCATGCTTCAAAACATTGCAACTTTCTCAATCGCATGAATATTGCCTTAACTGTTAGTTGTGTGCACGAAATGGAATGCCCTTTAAATTTGGATATCCAATAAATGCAAGAAACGTAGCGATTTTTACCAAATATGGCCTTTTGAGTTTGGACAAGAATGAAACTGACCATTTTTTATGTCAAAGAGAAACGACAAAAATGCCCCTTTTTGCCTTCATGTTTTTTAAGGAAATCATCGCCGAAAATCCAAACTTCAACCATCATAACGAAATTCAGTCCTTTTTCTAGCTTAGAAATGACTTTTTTTGTTCATATTCTTCTCCCGAGCGTAGATACAGCCTTTTGTTCCAGTGTATTCGGGCCTTTCCGCCATTTTCAACATCTAGACCACATTGCATGCTGGGAAATGACAATAATTTTTGACAGCACCCATTCCTTCTCTCAATTCTTTCACATATAAACTAAGTCTACAGCCACTCCGACCTACTGCCAAAAATTCCTGCTTGTGGTCATCTACAATACTCAGAAATTCCAAAATATGTGGCGGTAGGTCAAGAAATTCATCAATAGTCGAGTCCCAAAGGTACTAAGTGTTCGACCGGCCAAATTCCCAGTTCGTCGAGTAACAAGCCAAATTCAACAACAAAGTACATCACCTTGCTCGATTCTTTGAGAAAGTGGACTCTTAGCTACCGTCACGCTTAATGATGCTCATCAGGCAGCCGCTAAAGATGAAAAATGGCTGTAAATTTAGCAGAAATCGCAAGCAAACCGAACTTGGGCCATTGTTGTCGCTTCACGGATAAAAAATAGCTACGTCAAAATGATGTTTTCAGAAACCTTGAGCCTCCAGTGGCTTAGGACAGCACCACTTTTCCCTGATAGTTCAAATAAAGAGTCACGAATTGCTATTCATCGTTTATAGGTGGAAAATCACTCCGAAAATGTAAAAACAGCCAGTAGTCAATGGGTTAATTTACTGCCCTAGCATCAAACTGCTGACCATAAGTAAAAACTTGGAAAGAAAAGGAGGCCTGTTTACTGATGGCAAACTAAAAATAATGGCCAAATATTCTTCAAAACAGCAAGTTTAGCTCAAAGAAACCATTCTTAAATGATTTTGGTTACGCTTGGCCAAGATGAAAAGGTTGGACCAACGTTTTCAAGTTGTCTTCTTGCATTTTACATGTAAATGAAATTGGTAATAACTTACTGTGGCTCATTTTTTCATGTAAAATCTACTTGATTTTATCTCTGTGGTAATCCAGAAGCAATTCATGAATGAAAAAGGCACTGAAAATTAACTTAGTAAATCTTTGGGAAAAATATCAGGGATAATTCCCGTAATACTGCCCCTTAAAGCTAACTATTACAAGGTTGTGGATTGCTGACAACCACTTTGTAAAGAAAAAATCAATGTATTGGTATGAATACTATTAGTAGTTGTTACTATTACTTGCTGTGTGTTGAGTTCTTGTGATTTTGTCATCAGGATATGGAAGGTGCTATGTCAGCTTCTGAAGTGTCCAATGCTCTAGGTCTTTCCGCTCTGAAGAGCCGCACATGGTCCATATTTAAAACCTCTGCTACCAAGGGGGAGGGTCTAGATGAAGCTATGGAATGGTGAGTTTAGTATATTTTTATCTTGCAACAATGAAAACCATGATTTTCCATCAATGTTTACCAAAAATAAAGAATGGAGTATTTAATTTTTGTGGAATTTTGCCACACCCACTGATCTTCATGTTGCAAAAGATTTTTATGGTATACAGTATAACTGAAGTAATTGTAAAAATAAGATGTGACCAGACCTGTATCCCAATTGATTTAATCCCCCAAACACAATGAGGTGCATTGCAATTTCTAATCTGTTACATGTTTTCTGTTAACTTGCAGGTTAGTGGACAGTCTCAAATCAAGGCAATAATCAATAGAAACCTATTTCTTCATATTATTTAATATTACTAATCCTTCACCACTCTAACAGGCAATAAAATGACATTTCCTTTTGTATACGTAAATAATTGGTAAAACCAAGCATGTAGAGAGTTTTGGCCTGTAACATTTACTATAATTTCTTATGATTATAATTTTTTTCTTTTGCTAGTGAAAAGTTAGTTTAATTTTGCTAAAAGAGAAAAAAATTGTATTGAGATACAACTGCTTGGTAGTAATTTACTTAGAACACAGCATAGATAACAATGTGATGTTAAATTTGGTTATTTTGTAAAAGTTTTACAGTGTAAGTTGTATTTAAAAAGAGAGGATTTCATTGGTTGGTTCATGGGGTGAAGAATGTACTACTTTATTGTCTAGAGCTACATAAAGGTAGAGATGTATTTCAGATGGAAGCATGCCTGAATTTTTTTTCCATAAAAGTGGTTAACGATATATATAGTCAAGGGTTGAAAAGAGGTTAACCAAAGTGCAATAGTATTGTGAAATTTCACTCTTTTCCAGCATTGTATTCACTTATCTTTGTTTGTTAATAAAGGTATCATTTTATTGTACTCTCAGGCTACTTTATTCATCACCATAAGTTTACTTTTTCACATTGGTGTTGCTGACTAGCAAAGATACCCCCCCCCCTCCCCCCCCAACAGGCCACAGACATTTTTTGTGGTTGAAATTTAACCTCCACTTACCCTTGGAAAGTCCAGTTTAGCCTCTTACTTCCCCTTCAAAACGTCGACTTTTAAGGCACTACTCCCCCTTGGACTTCCTGGGGTGGGTATGAATATTCTCTGGAACCCCATAGTAATATAGACTGCTAGCCCCTGAGCACGAGCCAGCAACAAGATATCAAGACTGAAACGAAGTTACAAGAAAAAAAGAAGAAAGAAAAGAAAAGACTGGCTGGAGGCCTCTCCCTTAACCCGCCTTTGTTTGCTCCATGTTTCGGAATTTTTTCTCCCTCATTACCCCAAGCAACAGCCCCACCTTTGATTAAGACACCAAAATAACGATACATGAAGTATTATCGAAAGTTACCTCAAATCCCGAGCCTTCAAACTTTTCCGCTGACCGGTATACAGCAATGGCGGCGGGTGTGCGACAGGTCATGCGGGGTTTCACCCTCGTCTTTCACCGCTCTCAGCTGCCTTTGCCACGAAGATTTAATATCCGTTTTCTCTCCGACAAAATCTTAGACGAGTTTGGTACCAAACCACCCATTCCCGAGTACAAAAGACCTCAGAACGAAACAATTGATCGCAAACGTGCAAGGCTTCTTTATCAGAGCAGGTGAGTTTCTGTTAGCTTTTGAGACTTCTTGACGGACGCTGGACTCCCTAGGATCGGCAAAACTGGACAACCATGCATTTATTATTCAATTCCTCTTTGATTGCCTCAGGAAACGTGGAATGCTGGAAAATGGATTGCTGTTGAGGTAAGACTGGATTTTAAACTTGATCTTAAGTCTTATATACATAATTACATAACTTGACCTTGTTGAAACACGAATCACTCTAAAATTGGGGAATTTTTGGACATGTGTGGAGTAGGCGTTTTTCATTTTAACACATCGTATTAAATTCCTCAGCACATTTGCAGATAAACACTTGGACTGTTTAAGTGATTCCTTACTGGATCAATATGACAGACTGATCAATCAACCAAGTAATGACTGGGAGATATACTACTGGATGACAGAGAAGAAACCCACGCCCGAGGAATATGATAACCAGGTTATGGACATGCTAAAGAACCATGCCAAGAATGAAAATATGGAGGAACGTATAAAACAGCCTGACCTTCAACATAAGTGAGGACAAAAACCTTCATCCCTTTCCACTGAAACGCACTTGCTTTCCCTAAGAAAATACCATGGAGGTCATGGGGGTCACCTCGCAGCTCTTACAATGTCTCACCTGATTGGAGATCACCCTTCAGGTGAGACAAAAGAACAAACACAAACAATGGGGCTGTGACACTATCCCCGCCACTGAAATTTCTAGCTTATAGGAGCTGCGAGGCCACCATGTAATGGGACTGTGTCCACTTTACAGACATCTTTGGCTCGTGTTGTGCATCACCTGTCACAGAAGTTGTCAAGATGTTCAAACTTTCAATCATGTAAAGATCAAGAAACAACTAAGGAGCACCAAGGTCCACACATCTAATAGCTCAGGCATGATAACAATAGTATTGTACTTATAAATTTCATCCAATTCTGTACAATACAACAAATTTCATGAATCTTAGATTGTCCTCATAAATTATATTCTGTAAATAAAGACACGTGAACTTTCAGCAAACTACAAGTTGTGTTGTTTATTTAATAATTGAACTCTGTATAATACACAATGAACACTGGGAAGTTTACAGTAAATGTATATAATTACAGTCTTCTCAGTATTGTTACAAGTTCCGTTTGAATCATGACCTTTATACATGGCAAAACTTAATTTCTGACCAAAATCTCATGACTTGTGCAGTTTCACAGTCTGAAAATTATGGAACTCCCACATGATTTATTTAAGTTTTGATATCTATGAGGTAGTACTGGTAGTAGTTTTTTGAGTGTTTGTGCCAACGTTTTCAAACTTCCGTACACCACTCAGCATTCAACTGACATTAATTTAATCACCAACTACAGTCGCCAAATCTGTGAATAAGTTTGTCCTGATCTGAGAGGTCTTTCTGGACTTTCTTTCTCATATAGAAGATGGGACAGTCACGACTGAAATAAGAAAAATATTTCAGCAGATTAAATATCGACTTGTGCTGGGAAACAACTTATGCTGGCATGAGCCAACTGGGCTCCCCATCCCCATCCACATGAATGAAACACCTTTCCAATCATATTTCCCTCCCAGGTCACCTGTATTGTTTGACACATTAGGGTGTAACACAGAAGTAGAACTACTTGTAATACCACGTTGCTCCCCTGGGTTCTTACCTTGTACACAGTACATCAGCATGCAAGCTGCCCTGACAGTTCTGGCACTGAGTCCATAACCTAGCAAACTTTTCCTCCAAAGAATTCAGGTGTGAAATCTCCTTCTGGAAAAGAGCTGATTCTCTTGGTTTGCAGTGTTTACACACAGCAGCATCTGGATGCGAACAAAAAAAGATATTATTGAAACAACTGGAATGAAAATCAGTTAAAACATTTTGGAATGAGTTCCATAACTTAAATTTAAAATACCAATGTTGTGGCATTTTAATAACTACATGTATGGTGCAAACTTTTGTGGATGAAATTGTCAAGTGTTTAATTGTAGATATTAAAGGTACTAAGCAGGGCTTTCCCATGGTAGTGTTTCTAATGCTGTTCAAGGTGTTACTGCTTGTTGATTCTGTTCTACCAGTTAAAATGTATCAGGTGTCAAAACTGTTCTTACTGTCATCATCCAGGACTGATTTGCATCCAATGCAAGTGCTTCTCTTCTTTGTGAACATGGCCAGCTTGCCCACCTTTGATGTGACAATGGTTTTTGTCAAAGTATGTTGACCCTCTGTCAGAAGTCAGAAATTCAGGCATTAAGAAAATGACTTAGATCAAGAAAACTAGCCGGAGATAATGCCGTCTGCAATGTTAACAGGTGGGGAGAACAGGGAAAAAAGGAAGTGGGTGGCTGGAAAAAATGATCAAAATCATGGGAAATGGCATTTTATGAAAAGCAGGAAATGGGAGAAAAGGGAATTTTTTTGTTGTATAGTCCTTGATACTTGGCACAGCTCAAAACTAAAAAAAAAAAATACAGAGCCAACAAAGAGGAGGAAGAGTTTGAGAGAGGGGAACTGGGAATGACATACCCACCTGTCCCATTCCCAGGGAATAAGATGTTAAAAGGATTACAAAGTAACTTACTGAGTAACACCGATGTTGCTTTTGCCTCTCCAAGAATTGGTTCAAATATTCTGAGTAGTGGATTTGACAGCTGGTTCTCCAGATAGTACTTTGTGTCAATGGGAACATTGTTTTCTAAGACATAGATTGGGTCCTGTAAACACATAACAAAATTATTTTATCATTCAACACATTGTGACAAGGTCCAAATATGGTCATAGCATACTCCATATTCATTATGCGTACTCAACAGATATCCTGCAATATATGTAATTTTGTTGAGTCATGGAGAAAAAATGGTGGCTTTTCCTGCTTTTTTGCATTAAATGTAGAAAATTGTGCTTTGTCATTATGTGTGTTGAATAATAAAATAAATAGTTGAAGGGCTTGGTGGAAAACTATGCTAAGTGGATTTTAGGGAGTTTTTTTTATTATTATAATTATTTTTGCTCCAAAATTGCTGGATTTTTTGCACACAGGCTTGTTTTTATGTGGTAAACATTCCCTGTATTCTTTTTCACTGCTTTTCACTTAGTCTTTGAGAAAACATGGGCCAAAAAACGCGTTCACCTAAAAATCCACTTAGCATAGTTTTCCACCAAGCCGTTCAATTATAATCCTGCTCAATCTTGTGGAATATCACCTGATTTTTCCTGACCAGGCCATGATATTCTGCACAATTTCACAGGATAATTGATAAATGAATGCAAAGAAGACAACATACCAAGGATTCAGATATAGTGACAAAAAACACCTGATGAGGGAATCAGAACTTTTCAGCACTAACTCTAGTAATAACTCGCCTCTGCTTTTTCATATGCCTTCTCTCCCTTGGCACCAGCTATGATGACATATGGCACTCTGTCCCCAAGCTTTGGAGCAGAACCAGCATCACGCTTACGCATTCTGGAAAATCACAGGAATATTATTTAAAATGCACTAAGAACAACAAAACTAAGGTAACACAGACCCAAACCAAAACTCTAAGGTGCTTGTACCATGCCTCACACTTGACAGTTTGAAATCGTACCTCACCATGTGACACCAGGCCAAAAGAGGTTTTTTTTAATCATTAAGAGATTTGTACATACCTTTCTGCCAGCTCAGAGTGTGCCTGTTTTCCAGCATATTCGTCTCCTGTCTTGGTCAATTCTTTTGTGATAACTAGCTGTGAGATGTCAATTCTATTGCACAGTAAGTCTGATATGACTTGTTTAGTGTACTCCACTGCTCCCATTGGGTCTCTATACAAATACACACAACAGTTAAAATACTATTTACAGTACTGCTGGGCCCAGTTGTTCGAAAGCCAATTAACATAAACTTAACTTGCTGTTTTTGACTTTTGGATGGAAGTTTCTTTTGCTGCTTTTTGCTTTTCAGGACTGACATCCTCTAATCTAAAATTTTGCAGAATATCAGCGTCGAATGACGTTCGTAGATAGAAAAATAAACACTCGTCGACTGATTTTTAATCTTTGATTACGGTTAATCAGCTTTGAACAGACCAGCCCTGGTTTACAAAGGCCTGGGGAAAAAAAAACAGGTGCTTAGTGCATGGCTTGCATTATTGCAGAAAATGAATTTGCAGGAAATCAACTCTCACCCTCTGCCTTGGCGAAGACAATGAGCATTACTGTGCACCACAATTTTAGGGGTGGTTGTTATTACGATTCTGCTTGAATCTACTATCAAGTCAGTGACGTGACAATATGAATGTGTGACATAATAACATTACAGTGGGTACAGTCAGAATTTTAAAAATTATGCTTAACACTGCTACTGCACAGTGTCTCTTGTGATTACCTTTCAATGAGAATTTTCTGAAGGCATGAATTTATGAGGTTGGCAACAAGTGGGCAGTTGTCTCTTCTTACCTACAATTAAAACAAACTCAATGAAAAATATAATGTATAATTAAATAATTATCACTAAGACCTAGTATGCTCCTTTTTTCCCCAATACCCAGCTGAAAAACGACATGGGTGTGCTCTAGCAGCACCCAGTGGCCCCTGGCAACTTACTTTTTCCATTTGCGTAACAAGGAAATCTTAGTTTTTGCACAAAATGTAAATGATGGGCACCCTGGATTTCAAAGGTTCAGAGTTGTGGGCTCCCAAAGCCCAGTCTTGAAGGGCATTATATCATACTTACAGTTTCAATTCCTTTGCAATCCATCTTGTCATGCTTCTCAGCTTTAGTGAAATACAGGCCTGCGTAGCGCTTTTTACTTATCAAAAGATAAGGGAAGTACACCTGAAAAGCGATTAAACAAAGAGCTGCCAAGTGTCATTCCAAATAATATGCTACCTGTAAATTCTTTATTACTGTAGCACATCTGTCTTTCCTTGTAATGGTACACGAGCACGATAGTGTGAATGATATATGAAATGAATCATATATGAACTGCAGAAATGAAATCAAATGAAGAATGATCCTTGCAGTTGTGAATGCAATTTATGCAATTGCAAAAAGAAGCCTGAAAAAAATTCAGGACTTCAACAGGGTTTGAACCCATGACCTCGCGATTACCGGTGCGATGCTCTGACCAACTGAGCTATGAAGGCACTGATGCTGGGAGTAGGTCAATTGTGGGTTCATATGTTCCCGTGAAAGAAATGAGTGTGAATGATATGTGAAATGAATCATATATATACACAAGCACCATAATTAGTTATGTCATGCCTACACGCCTCGATTAGCTATAATAGCTATTTGCAGGTAGTTATACAATTCTGTTAAATTGTTAACTGTTTTTAATAAAATGTTGTTGTTGTTGTTTCCGTCTGATGATGAGGGCTGCCCTCTCAAATGTTTTCCAGAGGTTTCTATCAATAGAATGACAGGAGAAGTGAGAAAGTCAGTTCTGTTCTCTTAATAGCAAGCTGGGGAAAGTACTGAAGAAGTGAAAATGAAGGCCATTACGAGCAGACAACGCTGCGACAAAAATATGTTTGGATGGATTTAACAATATGCATACCTTTTCAAACTCCAGTTTGATGGGTTTTACGAAATGCCCAGAGACATAGGATGCAGCTTCTTTACCAAGTTCCATGCTCTCTGCTACAGATTCCACTCCAAACTTCACCATCACAGAGTCAGTGTCACCATAAATCACCTTTGCATTTGTCTTGTAGCCATTCTCCACAGTGAATTTTGACTCTACAAGCTCTTTGGTTCTCTCTATCATCATACGACCAAATGCTGTTACACTCTGCAAGCATTAAGTTCATATTATGGAGATGCTGATCAGATGCTGATCATGGTTTGAAATGCTTTTTTAATCACTCATACAGCACTCAATCTTGTTTTAACCTATACTCAATAAAATAATCACCTGTGAGATGGGTAGACAAGGCAGTTTACCAACTTGGGCACCAGTGAAACCATAAACTGAGTTAGCACTTAGTTTTAAAGCCAGCTGTCGACCATCTAGAACCTAACATAAAAAAGGTTGAAGAGTGTTACATTATTACAGAAAAAGACAACAATGGAAGAAGTGCACAAACTCATAACAGAACTAAAGTGTACACCTTCAAGTCTGTCTCGAAGTTTAACAAAATTTGCTTACCTTTTTCTTGAAGGGGTCTGTTTCTTTCTTCAGATCTTCCTTAGCCCTGAAACACAATGATATCATAATTATTTAAAAAGTGGACAAAGTAATCAGTGCATCACAGAAACATTGCCTTTAAGGAATAAGAGTTTACTTTATGTTTACTTTAAGTTTAACATAACCCAGGTTAGTCTACACTGTATCTAACATACTTTTTCCTTGCAGACAGCAGGTTTTCAAGGATTTCAGGCAGCAGTCCTTTTCGTTTGGAGACTTTTACAAAATAATCTCCAGAGGGTGTCTTGATAAACTCATCTGGTTTCAGACTGAAATTTGACAAAAAATAACATGTCTACAATCACTGTAAGGTTTTACTTGTCAACATAAGGTGCACCCAGTTATCCTGGAGTAAGCAGGAACACCGTGCTAACTTCAAACAAAATCAGATATCTATTTCATTGTGACATGGTTCCAGAAAAGATTCTGATACCCCCTCCCCCCTCCCATGGAGAATCACTGGATATTCTGGGGGATATTTATTTAATCACTTCGCCAGAGACCTGGCAGGGACACTACAACAGCTTGTGCCAATTACTGTAGGCCCGTAACTGCAAACCCTCCCCCATAACCACATTCAAGTAGAGATAGACCACCACACCGGGGACTACGTCCCCTACTCTTTTCGAACAGTGCGTGGGTTCTTTAACGTCCCACAGAATCAGTTATGAAGAGTTGTGAGACGGGACCTACGATTTATCGTCCTTATCCGAGAAGACTGGAAAGTCTAACCATTTGTAGATGTCATTACAAAGGCAGCACTTTCTCCTCAATTATTTAAAGACCCTGAGTGTTGGTCCGGCCGGGGTTAGAACCCGCGACCTCCCGCACGGTAGTCCGGTGCTTTACCACTGAGCTTACCGGTCGGCAGTGATAGCTAACCGGTCAGCGGTGATAGCTAACTGGTCGGCGGTGATAGCTAACCGGTCGGCGGTGATGGGGAGGGGGAAGGGGCCTCTAAAAAATGTGGAACTACAAAGGGTAATGGGATTTGCAGAGAGCCGGATGAGCAAAATCCAAAAAGCTTGCAAAGAGATGGCTGGTGGGTGAATCTTTTGAAGAAAAATAAAAACAGATAAAACTGACTTGTACAACTTCCAATAACATGGATATTCTACAGTGGTGCCTTTTCAGCACATTTCACCAGCTGACTTACTCTTTAAGGTTACTTTGATGCAGTAGAGAGGTGTAACACAAGTTGTGGGCCATCATGATTGAGGGATACAGTGACGCAAAATCAAGGGTGGCTACTGGAGTGTCATAGTACCTGAAAGAGACAAACCAAAAAAATAATATGGATGCAAGCCCTTCTCTTTGAAGTTGCAAAGAAAGTTTAAGGCACTACACAACCTTCAGCACACAGGAAAGGAGTATTGCTTAGTTCTTTGCAATCTTTAGAGGATAAGTTTGCTAACTCAATAAAGGTAAAATCAAGTGTCAACAAGATCTGAATGATGAAACAAAATTGCACTGTTTCTATTGTTGAAATCTTGGCGAGCTGGTAAGTTCAGGTACCATGAATTTCATAGAGGAAAAGAATAATGGCAGAACTCTGAAATTTTAATTGACAGAGATCTCTCTGAATCAAAAAAGGTTGTGTTGAAGGCATTTGCATGTTTCCCTCTTACCCTTTTGATGGTTCGATAACAGTAGCTCCCGTGTACTCCTCTCCTGCCTCAGCCTTGTGTGCAGGAAGTAACAAGTCCTGCTTCTTAGACTAGAAAGAAAATATTAAGACTTTACACTCCCATTGGCAGGACTGGGATGAGAATGTCTTGGGTTGGAGAACAGGTAATTTAAACACAACTTGCAGTTCTTATGCTCAAACAAGAAAGAAAAATTATGCTACTGAAGTTATGACTGTTTTTGTTTTTCAAAAGAGCTTCTACTTTACTTTGCCGGCTAAAGAGCGAAAAAAGTGCTTTTTTTTTTCTTTGAAAGATCTGATTAGCCTGAATCTGCTAATCTAATCTAGTCCAATCCAATCCAATCCAATCTAATCTAATCTTCCCCAATTCCTCAGCCAAGAAGGAAGAGATGATGATGATGATGATGAATAGTCACTATAAATTCATATCTATCCCCAGCCCATGGAAGGTCACTAATGATTTTGAGGGGATGGGGAAGTGTAGCAGGCCACAGTTTTTCAAGGAAAACCTGAAGCTACACTGTAATTCCTACAGGGCTTCAGCTGGACCCACAAAGTCTACTGTGGGAGGGGAAAAAATGTTTATGGAACAAGACATATTAAATAATTTAATATGTCTTGTTCCATAAACATTTTTTCCCCTCCCACAATAAGCATGCTTGATGGTGAGACTGAAACCTAAGTGTGTCATTAAGATTTTTTTAAATCTTTTATTATTGCTTAAAACACAAATAATTACAAGAACGATACTAACAACAACATAAGAAATTACATTAACTCTTACACTGCCTACTGACCCAAAGAACTAACGTTTATAACAAATTTACATTGTGTTACATTCACAGTTGGCTAGATCTAATAAAGGGTACATATGGTTGATAATATAGACCCATAGTAATTTCTACAAATGCATGTAAGTATATCAAATAAATCGGAGCAAATACCATTCGTAACAGCTGAGAGACCACTTTAATCTGCTGACCTCTGGATAACAGATATCCAAGTGGCACACCAGTCACACGTGCCATCTCCATATAGTTTATAATGCACATTAATTTCTCAAGCAACCTTAATGGTAAAATCGCATCCTTCATGCAGTAGATAGCTAGTCTGCGACGAGTCTGGTCATTTCCATTCTAAAAGACAGAAAATTAATATTAAGTCAAACATACTTTAAATTACCACTCAAAAATTGGTGAGACAAGTTGTCCACCAAAGATGACAATTTACTTAAGGGTTTCAAAGATAGCTATTTTAATAAGTGTTTTACACATTCTCAAATATAACAAATGTGGTGCACAATTTTCAGTTTCATGAATGTTGCCTTCCACAGTCTCTTTGCTAAACAAAAACCAGACTCTAGAGAGGATGCTTGATTCTCATTGTTCTGTTTTTATGTAATAACATGTAACTGTATATACAAAAGCACACAAATAAATTTATGGTGTATTCATGCATATTCTACAGTTGGTGCGAAAATATGGAATGGTATCTGCCTTGAACTTCATAAGCTAAGGAAACCACCCTTTAAACATAAACTGACTAACTTGCTTTTGAAGATTCTTGAAACTGAGGAGATGAATGTTGATTTGCGCTATATTGACCTTTCTGCTCATTTTACCTAATTAGCTTCTCTTTGACTTTTTGTGAATCTCTATCCTTATTTTTCCCTCAGGCTAATGTAATGTAGACATCTTTATATATGCGTAACTGGTTTTGTTATAACTCTCATCATCATCATTTATATTTTTTTTTCCTGTGTGTGTGTGTGTGTGCATGTGTGCATGCGTGCGTGTGTGTGAGTGTGTGTGAGCTTATTAAACAATGTCAGTTAAGTAGCCCGCCTAGAATAGCTGTGCTAACTGTGGGCTACAAAGGCCGTTTTTTTTTTTATTATGTATAAACAAATCAAGTCAAATATGTATATGTACGTATAAAAGTATGATGCAGTAGGAAGAATAAGTAATAATAACAAATGAATGAATGAATAAATAAAATAATATACACAGTGCTTCATTTGCACCCTCTTGTGATACAAGACAGTGTACAAAAACATGCAAATTTGTTTCTACATTTTATAATGTATGTACAGGACTGTGCTCTAAGAAAAAATTTTGGGAGCCCAAAACTCTGAACCTGTGAATTCCAGGATGCCCAGCATTGTCGCCCAAAGACAAAAGTAAGACGCTAGGGACACCAGGCCCTGCTATAACAGTCAGCCCTGATGTTTCCCAGCTTGTGTCAAATAAAAGCAGGGATAGGAAAATTCTCTATCAGTCATTAATTATTTTTATTGTTGTTGAATTCTTTAAACTGTACCTGCAAATCTGTGATAATACTGTGTTGCACATCTTCTTTTTGTTCTTGTAAGAAATGAAAACTGACTGCATTCAATGTGTAGGATCTCAGTTTGTAGTCTCTCAGAAGGGCATGCAACAAGTCAAACTGCACTCGCCCAGCAATGTTTATAACCTTGTTTTCACGCTTCCCATAAGCTCGAGATTGAAAAGTGGTGCTAGATATTATGCTCTTTTCTTCCTTCACTCTCCCGAGAAGTGGAAAAGGGTGCACTTTCAAAGCCGCTGCTCGGTTGAGCAAATAAGGAAGGTCAAAGTTCACGATATTGTAGCCAGTTATGACATCAGGATCCACTTTCTTGATAAAATCACTCCAATGCTTTAAAGAGGGAACAAAACTGAAGTTTAGCTTGTCAAGAAGAAGGAGGACTAGCTTACACACATTTTATTGAGTGATCTTCTTTAATTTCAATTTTAAAGCTTGAAAAATATCAAGGAAACAGAGGTCACTGACAATGAAAAAATCATAAAACAAATAATATAGAATAACAAATAAAGAATATATCATCCTTGAAAAGGAATGTAACATCCCTTTTCATTCCTGAGAGCTGTCTCAGATGGATGCTTGTTTGAAACGTTTATTTCTGAGATCTATGTGTCTGTCTGTAGTGGCGTTTGGCTGAAGAATTGAAGTTGTCTATGTTAGCAAAGAATAAATCTGAAAGATGTTATTATCCATCTTATAGAGGTACCTTTCTTTACAAAAGTGTCTGTCTCGCAGAGTCATCTATCTTACATTGGTGTCCATCTTAGAAAGCTGTATGTGACCGAGATATCTGCCTCAGAGAAGCTAAACTTCACTTGGCAAAGTGTCCATCTTAGAGACATGTCTACCTACAAGTGTGTCTGTACAAAATAGGTGTCTAAGTTAATGAAGCATCCATCACATACCTGTCTTGCATGGGTGTCTGCCTGAAAAGGTTGTCTATATCAGTTCAGTGTCGTTCAGTTGTTAAATAAAGCTGTTGTTGTTGTTGTTGTTAAAAAGTGTCGATCTAAGAGAGGTCTCTAATTTCCTAGGGTGCATCTATTAGTGTCTTAGAGGTGTCTGTTTCACGGATGTGTAAATTTTAGAGAGTGTATCAAAGGAGATGTTGTCCACTTAGAGAAAGGTCTTTATAAGAAGTGTTTATTGTCCAGAGTGTGTTTGAACAAACCTTAAGCATATCTGCCTCGCGTTCATAAGATAACACGTGTGATCCAACAATGGGTGCACATGAGTTGAGTGTGAAGACATTCCTGATAAATGGATCTTTATCACCTTGACTTATAACCATGTTTGCTATCTGAATCACCGGGTCCTTTTCTGGTTCAGGAAATACTCCTTTTCTCCCTGCACATTCTATATCAAAGCTCAGGATACGAAGAGGAGCCAATTTCGACCATTCACCTTGAAAAATAATGATTAAATTAAAAAAGAACTATCAGTAGTAAAGACATAGGACATGCTAAATGGCAATGGTCAAGAAATTGCACTCTTAGTGAAAAAGCTGGTTGTATCACTGTTAATGAGGGAAAATTCTAACAAAGGTTAAACCATCAGAGTATCAGTAGCTACATCCAAAAGTGTCATGTCAAGGGCTTTACACACTATGCAAAAATGGCTGCCTTCATTAAATTATTCTTTTGTTCTTATTCAAAACAGCATCACTAACCTTGTCTGTGATAACAAATTCTTTAGAATTTTGATCTGAAAAACAAGGTTAGTGAGGCTATTTTGAATATGAACAAAAGAATAATTTAAAGGCAGCCATTTTTTCCAAGGATCTATGGCCTGTAACTCTCGTACAGGTGATGAGGCTAAAAGGTATCTTGATTATGCAGGTGATCTGGACTGCTAATGTTATTGTTCATTTTATTCAAAATTAAAACAACACATCTGGAGCTGAACAATAATGTGTCCCAATCCTTAAGACAGCCCTTAGTTTGAAGCAAGCAGACATGTTTGCCAAACAAGTAGCACTTGGGTGCCTGATTGCATGGGCAGGAATCCTTCCAGGAATTCAATAATTAATCCCCCCCCCCCCCCCCCCTCTGGTCCCTTTCTGGTCACGTGCCACTGCCTACCCTCGCGTTCCCTCATCGTTTCGTTCTTTCATTCGGATTTTGCCAAATATTTTTAACTGTTTTTCAACGCCTTTCATCGAACGTTCCAACTTTCCAATGGCCTCAGCGGCTGGGAAAAGATCAAAAAAGCCACCGACCTTACCTTCGGGATTTCAATTTGACATTCCTTTGCTTCAAGCAGTTGGAAACGCTGGACAAGCAAAACAAGTTGATTCAGATGCGACCGCCGTCAGCCATGACGAAACGCCACGTGCAAGACCTCTCAGCGAGCCTCCCGCTCCCACAAATTGTGGCAAACAACGCGCTGACCTTCGACTCCTTGCACTCCAGATCGAGCAACAAAAGTTGGAGATCAAGAAACTTGAGCTCGAAGCTCAAATCAAGGCCAACACCACGTCACCGCTCGTTAAACCTGAAACTGTGCCGTCGTTATCAACAGTCCGCCAAAGTCCAAACGCTGGTAAGTCCTTGGGACAGTTTGATTACAATGTTAGAATAGTGGCTCCCCAAGAATGGCCGCATTTACATGTCCCTTTTGGCTTAGCAAAAAAGAAATTCAAGGATCTGTCTCTGGCCGAATTCGTGTATGGCTATTTAGATATTATGCGAGTCGCCAGCGACGAGCAACAGGAAATCATGTCAGCCCATTTAATGGCATTGATGCGTTTGGCAGCCAAGTACAAATGGCTTTCAGTTTTGTCTTTTCATGCTGCCGTTCTCGATCGAATCGAGGCCGGTTTAGCTTCCTGGGGAGATGATTTCACGGAGCTTGAGCGGTTTAATATCACAGAATCCGATCTTTTGCCTTTAGCTACTAAGCAACAAAACCAGGCCACAGTCCGTCCGCCAGGGTTTACACCCAAAACATAAATTGTAGAGAATGGAACCGAACTGGCACTTGCTCTAACCAGTCTCACCAGGTTGGCACCGAGCATGTGTGTGCGTATTGCAAATTGCCCGACCATACAATCGCTTCCTGCCCTACTCGACCAACGACCACAAACGCATCACCGGCTTCAAGTCCCAGCTTGGCCTGACTAGGCCACCAGCCACGTACAGACAACGTCAAGTGTCATTCCTCACTGCAATCACCCAACAAAATTACCACTAATATAAACACTCCTGTGTCATCTGTAAATACACCGCGTAGTTCTTCCGTTCAAGCAAATTGTACCTCAACTTTAAACAAGTCTCTGCCTTGTGGGCAACTTAATCTATCCGCTTCTCACTCGATTTCTGCTGTCATCAGACACATAATTTGTTGCAAATACACTCGACCAAATGCCTTTGGCGCCCGTATTGTCGTTCCGTCCTGTCTGAATCTACCCGCATGGCAAGCCGGTCTGACCAACTATCACGACTCCAACATCGCCTTATTCTTAGCTCATGGTTGGCCAATTAATTACTGTTTGTCATTCGACCCCGACCCCGACCCCTTCAATTCCAATCACTCTTCAGCTGTGAATTTCGCCCAAACTGTCGATAGTTTTATCGAAACTGAACTGTCCCATGAAGCCACAGCCGGTCCATTTAAACACGACCCCATCCCTTCAAGACTACAGACGTCCCCTCTGCAAACTGTGGACAAAGACAAAACGAAACGCCGCGTTGTTTTAGACCTTAGTTTCCCACCTGGTCGTTCCATCAATGATGGCATACCCAAAGATACCTTTCTCGACGTTCCGTTTCACTTAACTCTTCCCCGTTCAGCCGACTTTGTAAATCTCATCCTGTCCAAAGGCCCTGGATCTTTTTTGTACAAAAAAGACCTAAAACGAGCTTACAGACAAATCCTCGTTGACCCAAAGGACTACAAGTTTCTCGGTTACAAATGGAGAGACAACTATATTATTTTGATCTTGTTTTACCATTCGGGCTTAGGTCTGCAACTATGGCTTGTCAGCGTACGACATCAGCCATAGCTTACATGTTTAAATCAGAATTTAACTTTGTCTGTATTAATTATGTCGATGACTTCAGAGGCGTGGAAGAGGATTACACAACCGCTTCTACTGCGTTCTTTCAGCTAGGCAACTTGTTTCAAAGACTTGGCTTAGAATCTTCCCCGTCAAAAGACTGGGCACCTTCTACACGCATGCCCTTTCTCGGTTTGGTTTATGACACTCTCAAAATGTCTGTTGAAGTGCCTCAAGATAAACTTGACACCATTACCCTGCTTGTCCGTGTTTGGCTGCAGACTTCTAGCGCAACGAAAACTGCGCTTCAATCTTTGATCGGCAAATTGGCCTTTGTCTCCGCTTGCATCAGTCCGGGCCACATTTTTATGCAACGCATGCTAAACGAACTGCGCTCCCTTACTCATAAACAGCAACGCTTCTGTCCCAGCAGTGAAATGCGTGCAGATTTGGAATGGTGGAGTCTTTTCCTAGCTTCATACAATGGCGTGTCCTTGATTCGTTCTGAGCCTCAGATCAATAACCCTTTACGATTCTGCACCGACGCCTCCCTCCATGGCATCGGTGGGTTTTATGATGGGCGATTTTTTCACACTACCTACCCTAATTTCATCACTAAACTGTCACTGCACGTCAATGCTCTCGAAATCCTCACGGTCACTGTCAGCGTCAAACTGTGGGCTTCTGTGTTACCTCGTCAGCGCATCCTAGTACTTACTGATAACAAGAGTACAGAACTTGCTCTCAACTCTGGGAAATCACGTGTTCCTTTCACACAAGCTTGCCTGCGCGAACTCTGGCTTTACGCAGCCCGTTATGACTTCGAGATCAGCGCACATCACATCGCCGGGTCCCAGAACGTCATCGCCGATTGTCTGAGCCGCTGGGACTTGAACACCTTTTATCAACAGCAGTTTTATGACACTGTTTTACCACTGTATGATTGCATCACTGAGGAACATTGTACACCCGATTTGTTCTCTTTTGAATGTCCATGGTGATTCAGTTTCCTTTTCTCTCTTCACCAGGTTTTCGCTACGAGGATTTACAAGGCGAAGCTGCTAAAGTTCAAGCCTCCGCTCTTTCAGAGGGCACCAAAGGTAACTACCGCTCTATTTGGTCACTGTACGACAAGTTCACCAGATTTTACAACCTCAAACCCTTTCCCGCTACACCAGAGACTTTGTCAAGTTTCATCACCCTGGTCGGTTTCTCCGTGAAGTCCCACAAGACTGTTTATAATTACACTTCGGCTCTGCACAAGCTCCACGATCTGTGCTCGTTCGACTCCGCTGCCTTTGACCACATCAGTGTCAAGCTCACACTCAAAGGCCTGGAGAAATTGAAACGCCACATTCCCTTACGCAAGTTACCAATCACGCCAGATATACTTTTAAAATTCCGTTCGCACCTGGATCTCAGGAACTCTGCCCACCTTGCCCTATGGGCAGCTTTGCTTGTCGGCTTCTTCACATTCTTTCGAACTGCTAACTTATGCCCACCGTCCAGAGAAACATTTTCCTCCTTTTCCACCTTGTCACGCAACGACATAACCTTCATGTCCTGGGGTGCGGCAATTACAGTCACGTGGACCAAAACAAGACAATCCGGGGACACAGCCTTGGTAGTTCCCATCCCCTTTATTCCAAACTCCAATCTTTGCCCTGTCAAGGCCTTACAAGCATTATTTCAAGCAGTCCACGTTCCCTCCAGCGCTCCTGCTTTCTCATACATTTCAAAGGCACAAGAGCCCGACTGCTTAACCGCCCCAACTTTCAGGTCCAGCATTCAATCGCTCGCTTCCCGCATTGGCCTAGAGCCTGTTAACTACTCAGGTCATAGCTTGTGCCGCGGAGGTGCAACATTTGCTTTCCAGTGTGGCATACCGGCGGAGTTAATTAAAATGCAAGGCGACTGGAGGTCGGATGCCTATCTCTTGTACTTATTGATTCCGCTAGCCGACAGACTCATTTTGTCTCAAACTCTCGCCTATCACATCCGACTAATGGTGTAGGCCGAGTACTAGAACACACGTTACATTTGTTCGTTGTCGTTTTTCGTTTTCGCTTTCCATAGCGGACTTGGCCCAGCCAACCGCACTGTTGGTCTGGGCCTGTTCTTAGCGATTCTCATAGTTTTGCATGTGTTACTGTTCTAGTTACTATTTCACCCCCTTTTCCCCTCCTCCGCGACAGCAACCTCCTTCCTTCCTCTTGTTTGGGACTTTGGTTTGGCCGGTCTTTGTTTCTTGTCTCGCGGCCCCGTCCGCAACGACCCAATTATTAAAAGTTCCAAACAAGAGCTTGCCTGTGTGGTTGCTGTCTTCACCTCCGGGGACAAGGCAGGGGCAGTAATTGGCAGGAATCCTTCCAGGAATTCAATAATTAACCCCCCCCCCCCCTCTGGTCCCTTTCCGGTCACGTGCCACTGCCTACCCTCGCGTTCCCTCATCGTTTCGTTCTTTCGTTCGGATTTTGCCAACCCTCCCTCCCTCCCCTGGGTCTTTGTTTCTTGTCTCGCGGCCCCGTCCGCAATGACCCAATTATTAAAAGTTCCAAACAAGAGCTTGCCTGTGTGGTTGCTGTCTTCACCTCCGGGGACAAGGCAATTACAACAACATGCAAATTTTGTTCACTGTAGAGAGTCCTATGGCTAACACAATAATTTGTTATTGAAGTTTAGAATCTCAAGCTAAGCCCTTTATATACAGACTACATACTCAGTTACATAGTTCATGACACTAAAAGTAATTTGCCTGTACCTTCAGGAGCATGGCTAATGAACTCATCATACGCAATATCAACTTCAATTTGACAGTGTGACTTGGGTTTGGCTTCACTCTTGCAACTTCCTTCAACATCAGGTGAACGTACTTTATACTTTCCCGCAGGAAGTTCTATCCAGTTACAACCCACCACTTCAGTATCAACCATGAACCGCACCTATCACCATAAAAAGTATCAGTCAAGAGCAGTACCTTCAGTGTTGCCAATAACTTTGAAAGTCAAGGAGCCAATGACCATGTTTTCACTAAGTGAATAAAGGGGATTAGTTTCTAAAGAAACTGTGGTGCTGCATTGGTGGGGGAGTGAAACACGAAAATTTGGTTTATCAACGGAGTTGATAATGTAAATTTGATTAGCTGATGTTTCGAGCATTAGCCCTTCGTCAGAGCAAAGGGCTAACGCTTGAAACGTCAGCTAATCGAATCCCTGTACAGTGGTCAATTTACATTATCAACTCTGTTGATAAACTAAATTTTCACTAAGTGAGTTGGGTCAGGAAGCCAGTTTTCTCTGGTGTTTGACCTGAGACCCCTCAAAAACATTAAAGATTGACTTTATCTAAATTGGATAGCATTAAAAAGGACCAAAACTAAAACAATGTCATTCAAGGAAAGGTCTATCTTTAATAAGGTCATGAAAATTTTAAAGGTCAGTAAAAATATTATTGTGTGCATCTCCATTTCCATTGATTCTATCATGCTCATCTTGGTGAGGTTTTGATTCCCTGCTAGCAGAGGCCTCTTTTCCTTGTATTCAGCGTGCGGGAGAAAAGAGACCTCTGCCATGAGTCGAAACGGTCTGTGTTGAGCATGCGTCGCGGTTTCTTAGCAACCGAACTATCATGTGATGTTTTTAGCACGTGATCAAACGACAAACAATACATGGAGCATGCGTTTTAAAACCTCCGTCCACAAACTTGGACGGCGGCTTAATCAAAGACCGTTTCGACCCATGGCAGAGGTCTCTTTTCTCCCGCATGCTGAATTCAAGGAAAAGAGGCCTCTGCTAGCAGGGAAAGGTTTGGACAACTTTTTGTATGAAACATTGTCTGGTAAATTAACTTATCATTACAAAGTACATGGTCCCCTCAATGTCTTCTCTCTTGGGATCAATGGCTTAAGCTCTGGCTAAATGAGGCAACAATGCATGTTGCAGCAACAATTTGAGCTTGCACATGTTTCCACAACATTTCCTCATTTAGCCACCCAAGGAAACATTGTTGCAGCAACAAAAAATGTTTCTGAACTGCCTCAGAAACAGTTTTTGGTACCGCAACAATGTTTCCACAGGTGGCTAAACGGGAAACATTGTGGAAACATGCGCGAGCTCAAATTGTTGCCTTGTTTAGCCAGATCTTTAATTAAAAATGGCTAAAACTCACATCTTCATTTACCTCGTAATCAATGTTACTTTCATAACTGGAATAACCCCGCTCAGGAAAGCCTGCAAACTTGAACCCCGTCTCTAAAATCCTTTTAGCCGGTGCAATGAGTTTTGGCAGAGCCATTGTGATCCGAAGGAATGGAACCTTTCTGTTGTCATGGTAACCATAGATACTCTCCTTCATCTCACATTCAACAGCCAGGACAGCCTGAAAATACACACATTGAAATAATTTCAATGAATGCAAACACACTTAGTTAAGAACATATGGGGGGGTTCAGTGTGGGGCTGTTTGAGATCCTACACATGCACTTTTTAAGCCATATAAGCCCACTACAAACAAAAGGTAACTTGTTTTTGTGCTGATCCAGGGCAACCACAGGTGCCCATTTTAGGTTCCTCGTTTGCCTTTTTTCACTTGGGGAAAAGGGAACGCCAACAAAATTTCGGATTAATGGCCAGGAGAGGGAAAATAGGAGACAGTAATAAGCAAGGATGATAATGCAAGTGTAAGGGTAGAAGGCAAATTGCACCCATGCCCCACCCTTTTTGCGGAACTCACTCACCTGAGTTACATTATCTTTATTAGATCTCATGTCAGCCAACACAGCCTTGTTGAGTCCATCTTGAAATGCACTGCACTGATCTGACTGAAACCCATTAGGAGCTGGGACATAAAAGTATGGTACAAAACCATGGATGTGACAGAGGACACTGTTCCCTTCCATTGTGACTCCGTACATTTGAACTACTGGCACCGGACCAACCTTTGATCCAGGCATGCCTTGCAGAGGTTCACCTTAAAATAAGAAACAACATGAATTCAGGACCAACAGATGTGCTGTTTCCAATTTATGGTTCTTGAATATTCCTTACATAAAGAGTGGGTGTTGAAAAAATGGGTGACATAGCAAAAACAGATTTTGGCAAGATTCCTGCGCAGCCCCATACATTAATTATGTATACAGTTTATGCCTCATACTCTATTCATGCTCACCGGTTTTTGGAATTACATGTATGCACATGTCATTGGCTACCTGTGGGATTGACCCCGGGCTAACCAGGGGGATGGTAAAATCAGTCAAGCAAACTTGAGGAATTTCCCCAGGGGGTCAGGGAATCTTGCAAGACAAAGTTCCCTGGGTGAGGTGTCCTCTCAGCAGAAAATCCCCCTGACATCCTTTACAAACTTGTGAATTCCCCCACCCCCTAATCTTTGATGGCAAAACAATTCTTTGATTGCACTCATGTGATAAGACGGCCATGTTGGTGCCAAAACAGTGGGAAAATGTAGCTCAAGGTTTGCATGATAATAAAGTCAAATTCCCAAAAGACTTTTACGCTATTGTTCTTTCCACCAACATGGACACTGTGACGTCAGGTGCAATCAAAGAATGTCGAGATTTCCCCTACCCTCTGATCTGGCAAAGAATCCCATTCATCTCTTTGTATTCCCCGACATATCTCCTTGGTTGGTTAATGTATGGGGCTGTGCGGAAATCTTTCCCAGGTTTTTGCAAGAGGTATCGGTGAATGGAATCTCAATTTACTGGACCAAGCTTGCACTAAACTGATCTATTAAAATGTCTGACTCTCCTACAATTCGTCAATTCTAACCAAAAATAATGAAATAATGAAATGTACAAACCGATATAATTATCCACCTCCAGCTGCTGAAACACGATGTTATCGGTAGAAGGATTCAATTTAGACACAGGAGGTCTCGGCCATTTGGAAGGATTCTTGTGATCAACAACATCGAGCTCAGCCAGTTCGTGCTCGAATCCTCCTCCACCTTGACTCGCGGGCATTCCGTCATCATTGCGCGAACGTTTTGCAAGGCTACTTGTATCTGGATTTCCCTTGCGTTTCTGAGTACCTTCCATGGCGATCAAACGTTCTTAAAAGCCAGTTCGGTGTCGATAAAGTAACGTTTTCTATCGACAAATTTGGATCATAACTTAACAACTTGAAATTGAAAATGGCGGGAATGTTCTTCGCGCCACATTCCGCTGACCTAGTGAAGGTGAAGTTTCGTACCGTCCGGAGTACACCCGGGCGGAAGAAATAACTGCGCCAAAATTTTTTACTGAGATTTCCCTCCTCTAATTTTAGCGGTCTTAAGAAAACATAAAAAAAGAAGTTGTATTTTCAAGGGATTGTCCGGTGAAAATCACAACAGACACCGAGCGAACACTATCTTGTCCCATCTCTACTCGGGGAAACTTTATTTTTCTCAAAGGGGACCCCTGGACCCCTCATCGAAGGTATGGGCTCCAAGGCTTTGAATACATCAGGTGAACGCAGACACGTACCAGCAGCTCAGGTGAACGCAGACACGTACCAGCAGCTTGTTCAAGTAGTGCTTAAGGTCAGTGAAATTTCTAATCAAAATTCTTCCCCTCAGCGGCTGGTTTATCTCATATTAGCTTATTTAAGCTTACTGTTAATCCCGATTTGTATTCGTTTTTCTTGTGCAAATTAACAGAAATGCAGAACAACTCCATCAAGTCACGCAGGACAACATATAAGATTAAGCTTAACTTAAGACTTAAGCTTAATGTATAGAGGGTAAGTGAAGTTTATTCATCTGGTTTACTTTAAACCACAATTTGAGATCGATATGTAAAATTCTCAAGTTTAGGAGCATTTTCCTGGTTCTCTTATCTTCTCTTCTCTTCTCTTCTCTTCTCTTCATAAAGGGGGCACCGAAGGCGTAACTCCATTGGGGGGAGGGGGGGGGGCGGGTTTGGGTGAATGCTGCCCTGGAAAAAAGTTTTGGATATTAAGGGGGCACTAACTTAACTACAAAATTAGCTAACATTGTTGCTATGGAAAGTTTCCAACCCTCATATCTTGGAAACCCTAACTTGCAAAGGCAAGCTGTCTGGCTATGTTTTTTACAGTCAAAAAGTTTTACAAGATTTTCGAGTCACAACCATATTTGGTAAGTCACGTGACCAGAACAGAAAAAGGCCTAAAACTCGAGTGGCGTACACTTCTGAATATCGAAAATGGTGCCAATGGTTAACGATCGCCAAGGTGCAAAAGTCTACGTATCGATTTTTGGAAATTCGCGTTTTTGTGAGATTTATGATGTCATAAGCACCCAAATTGATACCATTTCGTCATTATCATAATTGCAGTTATGTACGTTAAAAGCAATTGCTTACGTAGGCTTGTAAAGAAGGCTGGAATATCTCCAATTGGCAAAAAAAATCGGAACTTCACATAATTTTGTCCAAGTTGTAAGGATTTTTCTCTCTAAAGCGCGGTTGGGGCCTGGGGCAAGTTGTGCATGCGCAATAACAATTTATAAATTTTACATGTTCACCTCTTCGCATGCCTCACCAATATAGTGGCAACAACACCGAAAAACCGTGTTTTACAAATACAATCTGTAAAAATCCCTTGGCAACAACGATAAGTCTGTAGTTAAGTTAGTCCCCCCTTAATCCCCCAAAGTGACATTTCCTGGGCTTGTGAGTCACACGGACTGGATATTGGCCAGTTCCATTTTCCTTTTTAATAAGCAATTAAGGTATGGTGACTTTCAAGATTAAAACTTGTAAATTTAATTTTTTTCTGAAAATATATTTGTTTTTCAAAAATCTGACCATTTTCTGTAAAATGGTGGAAACCAGCCTGATCCACGCTTGATGTCTGTGGATAAACTTGCATGACCAAGTCATATTTTACAAACCGTGGAACTTGGAAGGGATTTTTTTTTTGTGTATTTTATTGATTTTTCCATAATGATTCAAATACTTTACACATGCAAAACAAACTTGGAGGGGATGGTTGTTTCATTAAAATAGACTTTTAATTAAACATTCAAATGTTACTTTTCCGTTGCTGTGATATGCCGCTCTCTGTAAACTGAAGGCCTGGTAGGCCAAATACAAATTTTGTTATTGCCATTTTTTTTTAAATTTTGATTTCGAGTAATCCAATGTTTTTCTCAGGAATAGTAATAAGGTGAGTGAAAAGTGTAAGCATGGGCAAAAACAGGATGCACACGACACATGCACAAGTGTTTTATGCAAATTTCATCGGCTTTTCCATGGGGTCGACCCCGGGCCAACCAGGGAGATATGTGGTGGATGCAAGTAGATGGATGGGATTCTTTGCCCAAGGGTGGGGTAATATCTCGAAATTGTTTTAGATCAAAGTTTAGGGGGTAGGAGAATTCACTAATTTGTAAAGGATGTCAGGGTAATTTTCTGCTTAGAGACACTTCACCCTGAGGGGACTTTGTCTTGAGAGATATGCTGACCCCCCAATTCCTCAAGTTTGCTTGACTGCTTTTACAATCCCTTTGCTTAGCCCAGTGGTCAATCCCATGGGAAGCCGATGACAAGTGCATTACTCCCATAACTATCTTTAAGAAAAGTATCAAGGGACTGCTGTGCTTATTGTTCATTTATTCTAAACTGTTTTGCATACAATCATGGACAAGTGTTGACACATTCGACCAAAAGAAACGCTTTCTATCTGCATCTTTCTGTAATTGAAAAAACATATTTTTTTGTCAATACCCCCTCTCCCCCTTTTCAATGTTGAAATACACCCTGTGGACACTGTGATGTGGTTACAACATTGAAAAGGGGGAGGGGTCTAAAATGTAAGAATTGGAGATTGGAAAACTCACATGTTTATCGGAAAAGAGTTTTTTTCAGGGAGTGTCTCAACTACTTTTGTCCATGACTGTAGCTCCCTGACCTCAACAACAGTTTGGATCCCCTGATGATGAAAACTTACCGGTAATTCTGAAAATACAATCCCACCAGAACTGCCAAGTTGTGATTTGTTAAGGAGTGTTATCTACTACTGGTAGTATGGCTCAGAACTGAGGCTGGGAAGGGGGGGGGGGTGGATTCTCAGACTAGAACCACAGGGTCAAGTATTAAGAAAGTACCCCTACAAAAATGCAGAGGAGTTTCAGCTCCTTGATAAAGAACTTCAACTGAACAGTCAAACAAACACTGTTGTTGAAAAAGCTGACTTTATTCATTCACAATGCCAAGCAATACCATTTAAATATGGACACAGACTGACAATAAAAAAATTATCCCATGGCATCTTACAAGTGGACATACATTGAGGAGTAAATAAATAAGCAGCATAAGGTGCCTTCTGTCTGACTTGGCCATTGTAGGTTATTGACCTCATCATCTTAACTTTACATTCATCCACATCACTCCCTTCATATAATTATCCTGAAAATGGATGAACTCTAATGTTAGAAAAAATTATCAAAGGTATACCAGTCTACTTACAAATGCATAAAACAGAGAGATGTTCCAGAAAATATTCGTACCCTTCCCATGGACATGCCAGCTGCACCCCTCTGTAAATCTAATACTTTCCTTTGAAAAATGAGGACTTTGCCACCCTGACCTCCTTCAAAATTTCCAATAGTATTCATAAGTTACACCAAAATAATTTTGAATAAAAACTCAGTTTAAAGTCAGCACATATGCTTTTCTCAATGTACTAATGATAGCTTTGTTGACCGGCTACCTTTCTGATACCCTGGGTGCCAGAGGTTTTATTTTTCTTAGCAAGGCCTGCGGTATTTTCCTCCTTCAAACGAAAAAATAACCTCTGGCACTCAGGGTACCTTTCTGAAACAGTCAGTTGAATTATAAATTTTCATTTATTTCTCACAACAACAACAGTTGCATTCTATAAAATATGCCATTCCATTCCTTTTTTAGATTCTGATTAACAGTAGTTATTGTTCACAATAATAAATAATTTATTATTTAATATTAGTGGAACTGACACCATAGGTTTACTTACAATTTCCCATTTACACTGGCTTTTCAATAATAAACTTTATTATATGACTGGCTCTTTCAGCAGTCAAGATGAATCAATTCTCCTGCTGTGATTGGCTACCTGCGAGGTCAAGATGGAGCCATCTTGACCGCTCAGGATAGCCCGTTTGTCCCGCATTTTACTGTCTTTTAATAGTGTCCTTTGAGTCATATAATAAATCCTTTATTGAGCAAGCTTATTCAGTCAAGATAGCGGGATATTGGCCTTGTTCTTTTTTTGCGTGTTTATGGACCTCGACTTCGTCTTGTCCATAAACATGCAAAAAAAGAACTTGGTCAATATCCCGGCATCTTGACCTCACACTTGATCAATAACCCATTTGTACAGTAATATATATAATCATTTTTACATTTTTATTTGAAGAGTTAAGGCAAAATATTGATTTTTACCTGAAAGTCATTTGTCATAAAAATGCAAATCAACCTAATACTAACTAAATAAATGTACATTTAATAATGTCTTTCAATGTTTCAAAATGTTCCAAAAACTGTAAAACTGATTTCAAGTCTTGTGTATTTATGAGCACTGCTCTTTGTTCTCTTGGGAAGATTTTAAAAGATTGTGAAATTCATAGCATAGCATCTGCACTTTTAAGAAAGGTTGGTAGGAAATGATAGATATTTTCAAGTGATGCACTGTTATGATCTCAGACATAAGCAAACCTCAAAATAATCAGTTTCAATATTGCATACAACAGGCATAAATTATTTTTTTGGTGCGGGGGTCTAAGCTTATGTGAGAAGGACATATTTTATTTCTTTTTATTATATAAACACCAATGCAATACCAGGTGAGCTTTCGCACAAAAACATGATATCTTCACATGTGAAAAGAGCACCGTTGCTATGATTACCGACGTAAATGATGAAATGATTTGGTATTTCATTGTTGTTTATAAAATATAAATAGAACATTGCATGACCGCTTGGAGATACAAAATTTATCTTCTCATGTTGATTTCGTATCTCTGCAATGGCCCGATATTACCATCAATATTTCTTTTTAGCCAAAGATAGTAGACAAATAGCTCATAGATAACTTTGCGAGAAAACGAGAACAAGACATGTAATGTATGACCCAAACTTTGCAAGATCTGTGTTGGACGACTATATTCAACACCTTTTTTGGTACTATGTCAATCATAAGTTTTAGCAGCCCTGGTTTATTTTCAAATCATTATTTGTACCTAATTTCCCCAAGAAAAGTGCACATAACATCAATACAAAGATTGCTAACGAATTCTTGAGGAACTAACAAGTCACCCCACAACAACAGTTGGGCTAATTTCCTAAGTTATAATCCATTTTCATCCTGAGCAGCCATAGCCAGACTTGCTTTGAGTGCCAATGCACCCAGTGGTAATTAAAAATTACTTTTCACAAAACTGGATAAATAATTATTGACCTTTAATTCACCCTTCAAAGTGTTTTAAAGGCACCTAACATAGTCCCTTTAAAAAGATGGTCAGGGTTTATTAATCTAGCTGTGATTTGGCATTCACTC
This sequence comes from Pachyseris speciosa, assembly GCA_016490735.1. Taxonomy (NCBI): domain Eukaryota; kingdom Metazoa; phylum Cnidaria; class Anthozoa; order Scleractinia; family Pachyseridae; genus Pachyseris; species Pachyseris speciosa. The sequence goes on along the minus strand of JAEMWC010000080.1, from coordinate 797,925 downwards.
AATACCATGAAGAAATAAATTACACATTAATTACTATTATTAACTACTACATCCTCTGCACAAGACCCACCCAGATCCTCTTGACTATTATCTGACTCTTGATTACTTCCATCCCTTGGTGTTCCTTCCTTGGTGTTACTCCCTGTGTTATCACAGTGACTCTCCATGCAAAGGAAGCTTCCTGCCAGGCATTCTTGCAGGCACTCTTGTAGCTGATGCCGCATAAAATCATTGCCTGAGAAAACAAGAAAAATTCAGCATTGTCGCTTACATCTGAGGTGATCATGTCAGTCATGAGAAATACAGATTTACAGTTATTATCCAGTATTATCTTAAATCCAGTGCTGGTCAGTAACTGCCAGTAAGTCCAGTTGCAGTGATTAAAAAAAGAGTACAGTCTTAGGATAATGTTTCATGAATTAACTAAATGACAGACTGTTTATAATATTATTTTGTGACTGGTCTTCTGTAACAGTGTTTGTGTTAAGGTACATACATACATGTAAAAAGTGTTCCTTTTACCTGCTGTTGGAGTGGAAATATCAAACCCCAGAGGTCTTCGCCTATGGCTATTGAAAGAAGAATTGAAACAAGTTACAAAAAAGTATCAAATCAGGACTCTCCTCGCACAATATCTCACTTAATCCCAGTAAAACTAAAACCAAAGTAGTTACTCTCACTTAACTGGTAAATCAAAAGAAACACAAAAGCACAAAGGCATGCAATCAGAACTTGAACCAAAAATTAATACATGCTGTAGTCAGTGAGGGATATCACAGTTTGGTCTTGCCTTTTTAAATACCAATAGGTCTTGAAAAGTGTGCAAGTTTTACTGAACAGAGAAAAGCTATGCAAAACTACAATGCAAATGCAAATGCAAATTAGTTTTAACATTCAATAGAAATCTGCTCTATAATGCTTGGCCAGTTTCATCCACATACTGCGTAACATGCAGTTTCCTCCACTTTTAATGCAGCCTTACATTAATTTAAATTCCACTTTCTGTTTCTTAGGGGCCGACCATTTAACTCTTGAGGGGGGGGGGGGTGATTTCTGGTCAGCGAGAATTTTTATTTCTAGCAACATGGTGGGCAGGATATTTTTTTTCCTTCGTACTGTAATTTTTTTCTATTACATTTGTGCTGCATGCAATTTTTTCCTTCCAACAAGCGCTTGCAGGAAATTTTTTTTCAAAATCAACCCCCCCCCCCCCCCCCCGCTCAAGAGTTAAATGGTCCATTTCAGTTTAAACTTTTGCATAGGCGTATACCAACCAATGACTTTTTATTTAAAATAGGAAGAAAAGAAAACGAAGAATGCACGTTTTGCCATGATTCCGAAGAGACATTAATCCACCTATTTTGGTCATGTCATGTTACTTCCACCTTTTGGAAAAGAGTGACCGACTGGCTCCAGGACAACCTCCCGTTCATTGATGAATACATTCTATTGAATATTACAGCACTGGACCTGAGGCCAGAATCTCATGCAAAATATGCGCTTCAATTAAACTATTGTTTCCTGTTAGCGCGTTATCATATATGGCAAGCCAAATTGGACGAAACGTCACCAAATTTTGCCTCCTTTTTACGTCTTGTCAAATCTAGACTAACAATAGAGACAAAAGCGGGAGACATCTCAAAATGGATTCCTTTTGTTGACTGCCTTTAATTTGTCTTTTTTCCTATTCCCCTGACGGACAATCTATTGGAAAATATGCGACAATTTTGTAATTATCTAAAAATTCTATAAGTATATTACCAAATTGCTCCACTCTTCAATTTTTTTTTTGTGTAACATGCTCTTGTAATTGGTTTGTACAGTCATGTAATTTTTTTCTGTCACATGGCTGTTACATTAAAAGTTCCCCTCAAAAAAAAAAAGAGTTAAATTGTCGGCCCCTTACTTCACTTCAACAGCCAGAGAATAAATTTGGTGGGAGTACTGTTGATTGTGAATCTCTCTTATCTCTCTGATTCAGATTTTATTCTCAAGCATCACTTGATAACTTGACAATGCAGTGCTGCTCTATTAAGGAGAATTTATATTCTTAACAGACACTAGAAATTTGCCATCAGTCTTACCAGTGCTGCACTTCATGCTTGTCTCTGTACGTGTGCATCATCATGGAAATCATTGACAGCAAATTATCAATGTGTTTGTTTCCTGTTTTATCCATTTTGGTCAGCGATTCCAAAAATCTGATAAAAGATAAGCACATTTATGTTCACAAACATTGTTAGGTTATCCTGTTTTGAGAGCAGATTACTTAAATATAATAAATTTCAGTTATATTTTAGAATTATAACTACAATTATAATAAACATGCCTATAACCCACAAATGGGCACATGTAATTAGCATAGTTAAGTTCAGCTCCCCTTCTTCTTTCACCTCTCTTTTCTCCTATTGGTGTAGACTGTGCCAGTCAGATGTCTCCATTCCTGCCTTATTCACAGTTGATTATCATACATTGAGGACATTACCACACTTCAAAGCATTTTTGCAAGTGTTCGTCAACAGGAGCTTGGGATGACCAACTGGACGAGATCCACAGGCCAAATTGTAGGCTTTTGTACATTATGCTTTTGTTTCCCCACTAAAATGCTCCACCTAACCTTAATGCTCCATTTTTCCTACTAAAATGCTTGGTCTCTCCCCCCAAAAAGTCACTAAAATGCTCGGTTAATGCTTGTTATACAGACCGAGGCTTTCTTTAATATCAATTTCATTAATTTTAACATTTTAAGGGGGTGCTAATGCTAACCCTAGCGTATAAGTGGTATAACAGCATCGTATATAAGTTAATAGTTTACATGGTTGCCTTGGACTCATAGCTGACTTCTACTCAGTCTCCACTCTGCTGTATTAAGGGAGGCCTTTATTTATTTATTTATTTTTTTTTGAATTTTGAGTTTAAGTCTTCATTTTCTAATAAAAAGTTACTTTTACTTTTATTTTTACTCACCGTCATGGCGGCCATATTGGTTTACTGAAACAAAAGAAAGTATTTGCATAAAAATGGAGTTCAATTCCCAGAGGTTTAGTTTGGGACACCAACATGGCCACCATGACGTCATGTGAAAACATTCTATAGGCTTCCAGTAGGCTTCTTGTTAATGTGGAGAAAACTTACTTTTTGAGCATGACCAATAACTGCTGGACAGTAATAACACAAGGCTTTGAAAGAACCTTGACAACAACCAAGGATCTACGAATCAGAAAGCACGACCACAGTTCCCCTTCAGTTGCAGTGTTATGTGCATCGTAGAGAACTGCACACAAAAGAAAACAATGAAAAAATTAATTCAGCAGAGTGGAAATGGTGATGAATCTCAGGTCCAGTTAAAGTCTGTTGGCGTAAGATAGTTATAATTAGATCACATTCAGAGTCCATGTATTGCAAACAAGCTATGCTGAACTAACATATACCATAAAAGCTCTATTAAGCCCCTGGGGGGCTTATTTAATTTCAGGCCTCATTAACAGGGAACTTATTAGAGAGGGGGGGGCCTTATTTCAAATCTTAAACATGCTATTTTTGTCTTCATTTAGTTCTAGTACAAAACTCAAACAACTGCAGTGAAACTTTATTATTTAATAACAAGCAGTAAACAGATATTATATCTGTTTAAAAATAAACCCACTGGGCGGCATGAAGTGGATTTCATAAGAGGGAATAGGAGGGAATAGTTACAAAATCTTTTGTAGTGAAGTGGGGGCTTATTAGAGAAGGGGGGGAGCCTATTGTAAAAACCGACTACCAAATGGGGGGCTTATTAGAGAGGGGGGTTAAGAGAGATGAGGGAGGGGGGGGGCTTAATAGAGCTTTTACAGTAGATACCACCATTATGGGAACATGACAGTATACAAACATGCACAGACATCACTTTAGAAGGTATACTTGCGCACACCCTTAAAAAGCTTTGATTCTCCTTCTTCCATTTCTGAGTCAGAAAAAACTTCCTCTTTCATCTCACTACCACACGATGAACATATATTAGATGATGTTTGTGAACTGCAACATGTTCTGTTATTGCAGTGTTCACAGTGATAGGAAGCGAACATGCTGGTGTGGGTCCATGGAAGATCAAAGGACATGGACGCAGTTCGTAGTGACTCCTTTGTTAGGAAATGAGGATCTGGAAAAACAATTATAGGCAGATGTTGTCACAATATAGTTTTTCCATTTTAGTTGATTCATTCATTTCTCGTACCTTTTGATTTGGTTCACCATGAGGCTGAAATGCCTCCCTATTGACAGCTGCATAGCCATACAAAATGCTCATTCATGAATGCTCCTCTCAGCACCATGTCATTGAGTATATATATCACTATTAATACTACTACTACTACTACTACTACTACTACTAATAATAATAATAATAATAATAATAATTTACACTGTGAATGAAAAAATGCACACTGTCCACTTTGTTTGAATTGTGCAAGCTCACTTGGCATTGAAAGATGTAACAACATGTGGAAACTTTTGGCAAAGCTGCATTGCACAATGAACATGAGTATTGGTGTTAATTAAAGTTAAAGAAATTATCACAGAGAGAAGAATTCAGGTCAAATCTTTTCAATCATTTGGTACCTTGTCTTTCAAGATATGTTACTTTGTCTCAAGAAATCAATCAGTCAGTTTTCCATGTACTTCAAATATCTCAGTGCAACTAAATTAGACCATCATGCTGATGCTCAACGAAACTAATGTAAGTACTATACATATCTATAGCTTTTTATTAATATTACTATTGTTATTTTTTTAGTATTAAAATAATGTTAACTTTACAGATGAAGAGCCACCTTTTAGTAGAAAATTATACTGTAACAAAGTCATTATTATTATTATTATTATTACTATTATAAATTATCATTATTATTATTATTATAAATTATTATTATTATTATTACAGATATTCTTACAATTTTCCTGTAGAAATCTCAGTGTATCCCTGTATCCCTGTCGGCAGATATTGTTCAGAACATCTTCATGAGGTGGAAACAATGCACAAGAAAATCTGAAGAAATTCTGCAGGGTGAATTGCATGCTGGTGTTCTTTAATTCAATGTGAATGTCATTTGATGAACTGTCCTTGGGACAGATGTCACTTTCACCACTGAAAGGCGACACTGTGATAGTCTCCCCTTCCTTGAAGTGTTGGGGAAGATTGTCGGAAATAGCTCCATCCACGTAGTACTATAAAAAAAAGTGATACGTTGTCATGAACAAGAGAAGATTGTCTACAAAGTAGATAAAATTATCACTTGTAACTGTGGGGCATTGCAACATAGTCAATTTGTTGAAAGCTGTTTTTTATCATTTCTGTTGCATCTTATCTGCTTTCTTTGCAAAATCATTTAGGTTTTTAAATGCACTCTGATAAATGTTTAGCTTATTTTTCCCTGGGAGAGGGGGTACTCCTGGAAAAATTGGACGGGGGTGTGTGACTTGCTTCCTGAAACCCTTACCCTATTTCAGACCAAACTCTGCAGATATTTCAGACCTATTTCACGCCTTATTAAGCCCCCAAGGGGGGTATTTAATTTCGGGTCTTGTTAACGGGGGGGCTTATTGGAGAGGGAGGCTTAACAGAGGGGGGGGGGGGGGCTTATTTCAAATCTTTGAACACGCCGTTTTCGTGTTAAATAGTTTCTGTACAAATCTCGAACAACTGCAGTAAAACTTTATTATTTAATACCGAGCAGGAAACAGTATTGTGTGTTTTATTGTATATTTGTTTAAAAACAAACCAACTGGGCTGCATAAAGTGTATTTTGTAAGAGGGAATACAAGAGAATAATTACAAAATCTCGTGTCCCAAAAGGGGGTGGGGGGGGGGCTTATTAGAGAGGGGGAGCTTATAACAAAAACCGACTCCCAAACGGGGGTTTATTAGAGAGGGGGCTGAAAAGAGAGGGGGGGGGGGCTAAATAGAGCTTTTTATACGGTACCTATATAACCCATACAAGGGAGTATCCCCCCCGGTTATTTTTCCACCATATTTGTGATGTGAATCTGAAAAACACAAGAATTACTCAGGTGTAATAAAAGCAAATTATATGGCTGTTGGATCTGCTCAGTAAGACTGAAAAATGAGACAACATTCTTTGTTGGGGGTGGTAGGGGAGGGGAAGGGCAGGGGGGGGGGGTGGGGGGTGTTTCCTGAGGAGCATTTCTTAAGAGAAGAGAGGTGAGGACTAACTGGGATTAACTCAGTTTTTTATGGTACATATATTGACTAATTTGCCTAAACATTGGATAATATGGCCATTTATGTTTATTTTAAATAGGTTGTTTTCACTATAACAACCTCAGAAATCATGATTTTGTAGTGCATTACCTTTCTCCTAAACACTGCTGGGAAAATTCCAGAGTAAAATGGCACAAAAGAACTTGCTACCAATGCCTGGAGTATTTAAAGATAGTATTTGTTGCAAAGTTAACGCTTGAATGATCTATCCGGTCCTTAAGCACATGCAGACAAAAACGTAAGCTTAATATTAAACTCAAGACAAGCTGCATCGTAAGCAATGTAGCAATATAGGGATGTAAATGTTTCACGCATGTGAAAAAGCAAAAGTTTGGAGACCTAATTGCGTAACTCTTGTTTATAGGAAAATGGAACGGCCGGTAGATATAAGCAAAAACAACGTGCGTTCAAAATCTTAACCTTAATTATGCTGAGTTTTTTTTTTTAACTTTTTAGTTGATTTTCCTGAGCACCCTGTGCACAACCGCAAGCATCGAAGCAACGGTAATCAAACGGCTACTATTCAAAACCAGGAGGCATATTAAAAACTGAACAGTACTTTGACTATAGAGTCAAAAAAATTCACTTGTCACTCCCCCATTGTTCCCCTGATCGGCCTGGTTTTCTGCAAATTAGCATTTTTAACATTTTTATAATTTTACATCGTTGAACAGGTTGATAATTTTTTTTTTGCTGTTTACGTTTTCAATTTATTTCCTCTCTTCACTGTGAATTCTAAAGTGACTTACCTCAATGAGATCCTCTTTAGAGAAGAATTTTGATACGATCACATTTTTCAAGTCAGGTACTCTCGTCAAAGAAATATGCAATTTTCCGCTCGCTCTTTCGTGCGCATTCTCGGGGAGCATTTTATCAAAAGCCCTTTGCACAGTTTTTACGATCTGAAAACTTGGATGCAGAGGTCCAAATGAAAGGCACTTTGCTCGTTTACTGAGTCTAATAACCGCTTCGGTAACCTCGCTGATATCCAAGTCCACTACAAGGCCGACAGCTGCAAAAGCACCGGCGCTCGCTCCGCCAAAACATCTCACTCGTTGCAAAAAGCCAGCCGCATTTTCTTTCAAACACGACATCACACCGATATGGTAAATTCCCAAAAATCCACAACCTGAAAAGGTAAGATTGAAATCTTGTTCGTCACCCATGGCCGCAAGTTCAATTTTTTTTCCCACGAGAGGGAGAGAATTTTTTTTTGCGACAGGTTTTTATGTTCTTCAAAAGAAATCGAACCACTGGGCCAATGTAATGGTAATCACCAGACTGTGACGTCATAAGTGATTTGGCCTTTTTGAGGTCATCTTGAACGACCCTCATCATTTCTTAGCTGGTGTCAAAATTTTCGGGAACAAAGAGGGAAATTTCTCGTTAAGTTCTGACCATTTTTTTACTCAAGCACAGTGAGCGCATCAGTTAAGGTTTTGCCTCCGTTGGTGTGAGATTGTGTGATGCAAATTTATGCTCGCATCTAGTACATGCAAATTTATGCTGATGTTTTAAATTAAAGTTAAATTTGAGTTCCCGCCGAGATAAGATATGACTTGAAGCCTCTTGCTTTTCGAGCCTCTTGTTCGAGAAAAAAACACTGGTGCAGACATCCCCCGACATTTTTACAGCCATTGTTACTGAAAAGGCTTTCAAGGTCATCTTTCAGTTCGGATATAATAAAAAATAATTGAAACGTTGCCTGCTTTATTTTTCTTTTGTTGTGGAAATATTTCAACTGCCCGGGGGGGGGGGGGGGACCTTTCCCCACTTTTCAACAGTAAAAAGCAAGTAATACTAAAAAAAGTCGAAGTTACTTTTTCTATTTGTTTTATTGAAAACTGATTATTCTTGTTTTAAAACCGCTGTTTTGTTGCTGAAAGCATACAAGTTTCATCACACCATGTTAATTTTAAATGCGTTTCCAGCCATTTCAGAGGACTTAAATTGAAAAATTTTCTGGGGGAGCATGCCCCCTGACCTCTCTAGTTCACTCACGCTAGCGCATTCAAAGTGAGACATTAACCTGCAATCAAGCTGTATTTTGATTTCAGTGACTTAAGAGGACCAAAATTGGGCCTGGTAGCAGGTTAGCAATAGAGTAAAAGAATAAAACACCAGTCTTGTAAACCTTAATACAAAATGCCCTCTAAAAACATCACAATTAAAACTTTCAAAAAAAATTTATTTACACACAAGCGTGCCACTGATTCTACAATGCAAACTCAAAATAGAATATACAGTAATATTTCTGTAATTACAGAAATAATTATTATTAGCATAATTTGATCAATTTTTCATAAGTTAAAGAAAGTGACTCCTAATTGAGAAAAAATTCACTTAGTCTATATACAAATTAAGATATGTCTACTCACAATATTTTTTTCCTTAAACTACAGTAAATAGCAATGCTGAAAGTATTCTATAAATTAATGCATTAAATTCTGACAGCAATATTTTTTCTTTGCATTTACATATAAAATCTCTTTATATACATTTCAAATCCAAAAATACAACATTTTACAAGTGTAAATATTGTTAGTATCTAACTCTTGGCCCCATACCATTTCTTTGCAACACTGATGACATAGCTACAAATTTGTACATATTTCTGCATTCATGTGATGAAGGTTTGTATCAAGTTTTCTATCATGTCAACCAATAAATTCTCCTTTATGCATTTTTTATCAGGCTAGTTGGGAGAATTTCATTGTACATCAAGACAATTATTTCTTCTTGACAATCAGTTTTGTTCTACTACCAGTTGTAACATTGCTATTATTGAAAACATAGAAAGAATGACTCATTTTAAACTAAATTACAGTTTAGAACTTCTTCTGTTGATAAACATAAAACAATAAATTATTTACCCTGGCACCTTTTAACACCCTTTGCTCCTCATTACATTCTTGCGCCACGAAACTCATCTAGTCAATAAATATTAACATAACATAATATAACATAACATTGGTTCCTTTTTACAAACCTATCCTAAACCAATCACATCTTGATTACCTCTGTTGAGTTTATCTTCTGAAATAAAAAGACTTATAGCACTGAACCACCAAAACCCACTGTTGCCTTATCATGGCTCTCTAACCAGTAAAAGACAGTATAATTTTACTACAGTTCATGAACAGTTCAACAAATTGCTCAAGAATACTTTGTTTAAGTGAAAGTGCCTGTTAGAGGCTCTGCAGAAGTTCTTCATAGCCACTCAATTCAGAATCAAGATCACTCTCATATCCATCAATGACCACACAGTCATCAAGTCCTTCTGGTGAAAGAAGCTCAACATGTGCTCTGTCTTCAGGTTCCTGTTCGCACAAAGAATTGTTGCCATTTTGACTGCAGTTGTGACCAGCTTTGTCCCAATTAATGACATCAGCCCCCACTCTCATTGCACTTTCCATCAAGGCCTGTGTAGATTCATCAAATGGTGCATCACATCCCACAAGAACTTCAATGTCGCTATCCTCATCAGTCGTCATGGACTGGAGAGTGCATTTTGATTTATCTCTGCATGGTGTATTGAGTTCTTCTACCGCTGGAGTCCAGACAGTGTCGTCACCAGAACATGTTGATTCATCCACACTAGAGCTCATGCCTGACCCATCTGCATACAAAAGTTTCAAAAAGTTTTAGTGTTAACATCATTATACCTCCCCTATAATTTTGTGACAAAAATATGTCGGACAATTAAAGGAAAGAAAATATAGCTCTTTTTTAAACAAGTCCACTTGTATAACTTGTATAACTTGTAAATTGGGGTAACTTAACTGCAGTATTTCCAAACCTTGTTTAACTGGAACGCAAGGTTTTTTTTTTTATCAGAAAAGGTTTATCGACACTGTATGTATTTAGTCTCTTACCTCTTAGCTGTAGTTCAGATGTTAAGGCTGGTGCAAATCTTTTCCTAGAGATGATAAAAAGGCCATGTTTAGCAAATAAAAAGTCAAATATATACGTGGTGTACATTTCGAGCTTGCAATGCCCTTACATGGAATTATGGTGAGAACAACTTTGGGAGTAGAAAAGAATCGCAGTGAAATTGCACAACTTAAGGTGTGACTGCGTCAACAAGGTGGTCACATCATCTGCACTGTATAGCTATTCTTGAGGCTCAGAAATTTATTCCATGGGCCAGCATATAATACATATGCAGCATCAATGGAGACACACCCCCACCTCCACCCCGTTTTAATAGCTGTACACTAAACAGAAGTCAATACTTACTGGCACTGGACTTTGTGCTTGTCTTGATATGTGTGGATCACCATGTAAATCATGGCTAATAGTTCATCAAGAAAGTCGTTTCCTGTCTTCTCTACTTTGGGTATGAATTCTATGATCCTATGGGAAAAAAAGAACAAAAATATACATTTATTAATCAAAAGCTCTTTTGAAAGGAAACCATTTATAGAACTGATACACAACTAAAATCTAGGTGATGCCTTACATGTTGGCAATGTGCGAAATTTGTCTCAGCGAAATCACGCACGGTTTTGTAGCAAGCTGGAACACCCAGCATACTCTTCGGATAAAGAAACATGACCAAAGCTCTGCCTCTGTCACTGCTTCACTGGTGTGAAGAAGAACTGCAAGAAAAAAGTATTGACATATCAGTTGATGTGCACCAGATAGGACAAAAATGTATTTGTGAGTGGAACAAGAGGCAAAAATGTGCGATGGGAAGAGAAGGTTCACAAAAGATTATTGCAAGTGGTGCGGTTGAAAGGCTCATGGAACTACATGTTTGTACCAGCATAAGAGCACAATTAACCACTAACAAGCTTTGACAGAATTCAGTGTTATACATTTTAGCAAGGACCTTTGTTTTGTTTTCTCTAGTACGTAAATGTTACACTTACTAAGAGAGAGCTTGGACTCTCCTTCCTCCTCTATTTCTACTTGCTCATCAGTCTCGCCTTCATCACTCTCTGAACTGGTAAATGCATCTCCTTCTCCACTGCTACATGAGCTGTAAGCAGACCCCACTGTACTGGCCCTTGTTGTCGAGAATCTATTTGATCTGGACCATGATGTGGGCAGATACTGTGACAAAGACGGCCGTTGCACAGTTCCCTTCTTCAGCATATCAGGATCTAAGAGGCAGACATGGAAAGTTAAGACTTCTCAAATTCAACTGCTTTTTCACCAAAACTTTCACAAACTGTGCAATGGAAATTTTAATTTAACCCACACTGTAACACCTAATGTTAAGTGTATTACGCACATTCATTCAACACTCACCCCACCCTTAAACAAAAAATCCAAACTAGAAATAAATATCATTGATTTGTACAAAGCCCATACATTTTTCTGAGAATGTGGAATTTGGCAGTTGCTTAAGTATCCTTTCAAACATCAAGAGAAAAGAGTTGTTGATCACTAAATATAATTATTTTTGACAGACAAACATTGTGTGAATTTTTGCCAAATTTGTGAAAAAGCTGGATGATAATCATTAGGCAAGGAAACCACTTACAATGCTCCTTCAGAAACCTCAGGGTGTCTCTATAACCAAGCTTGCACATGTCAAAAAGCACTTCCTGCTTGGGAGGGAAGAATGCCCGTGAACAACGGTAGAGGTTCTGCAGGGTGAATTGCACGCTGGTGTTCCTTAATTCAATGTGAACGTCATTTGATGAACTGTCCTTGGGACAGATGTCACTTTCACCACTGAATGGCGACACGGTGATAGTTTCTCCTTCCTTGAAGTGTTGGGGAAGATTGTCGGAAATACCTCCATCCACATAGTACTATAGGAGTAAAAAGGCATTTTCTAATGAAACACATTTTGAGGTTAACGAGGCAAATGGTTTAACGTTGAAAAAACATTTGAAGTTGTGATGACAAATGTTGATTTTTTTTACCTTTCCTCTGAATTTTGCAGGAAGGATTCCAGAGTAGAAAGGCACATAGGAGCTGGCAATTAATGCCTGTATCAAGGTAAAACAAACAAAATGATTAAATCATGCTGTAAAATAAGACTGTGACACATCTAAGCCTGAGGCAAAAAAATGATTGGATGACTGTCACATCAAAGCCCAGGACAATTCCCAAGAGGTCTAACGTGAGCAATCATGTAAACAGATACATAGTAATACTGTGTAATAATACCCTTTTATATACATCACAGCAGCAGGGGGTTGAGGGAATTGGCTCAAATCCAATCTGAAGGCTCACTATTAAAAGTAAAGAGGATCCAGCTTTCTTGCACATTGGCTATCTTCAAATTCTCATTGTTTGAAACAAAAATTTTTGACTTGCTCTCTCTTTCCTTATTTTTCCCTTCCCTTGGGTTTCTGTGATAGACAGGAGTATTTCCTTACCAGACTATGGGGATTATAGCAGGATTAATATAGAATACTCTTGTTGATCAGATCCTTGAATTTATCACATACAAGCATTCCTCTTTCCACGTGTGTATGGGGCTGTCTCTGATTTCCTTTTAAAGTGGGCAAAGAACCACAGGAAATGATACAACTTCATGGAGACTAATAGCTAGAAGGAGGTTTTTCATTACCCCACCCAACAGTCCGCAAAGCACTCACTCTCTGAACTTCCAAGCGAAAATTGGCTTACTCAGAGCTTTGAAGTCCCATCTTTTTCATACCTTTCAAAATTCCGAATTCCAAAACATATAATCCAATGTAAAATAAACTTTTATTTCCAAGGTACATCCAGACGATAAATGAAATTTTATACTCAGGAACGTATTTCCTTTCAAAGCGCTAACTGGATTAGCATTCTCTTCAGGAGGCTCTCACCCCAGACACAGGAATATCATGAGATTTTACTTGCCGCTACAAATAACACCTATTGTTTTAAGTTTTTAGAATGGTTTTCTCAGTTTGAAATATACCTTCCAGCCAAAAACAAGCTTTCAAATAAACGCGACGCTTTCAACTGCCTACTTAATATACAAACGCAGACTGAATTGCAAATCATGTAAGCTTATATCATTTGAGGCGAAACGATCTGCACGCTATTTTCCAAACGCGATCTCGTCTAGTTTTTATTTTGGCCAATTCGAAACACAATATCTACAGTCTTTACAACAAATTCCAAACTTAAGTTGTAATTAATACCATATGAACACGAACTCGAAAGCGTGAGTGAGTTGGGTTCTTTACGTACCGTTTCGCAATATTTCCTCGCATTACCAAACAGCACCGAATGGCAGGATTGCCAAACGGTGTTTTTTACCATTTACATTTTCCGTGATTGTCATGTTGGTGTATAATTGCTAGAATTGGTAAAACGTTAGCGCGAGCAGTTTCAACGTCATGGACACAGATCACCACGCGCATACATTAGCATTTTACGCATCTAGTTGGTTTTTAGTTCGTTCTCGAGACAAATACTAAGCTTACCTCAACTAAATCCTCTTTAGAAAAGAACTGTGATACAACAACGTTTTTCAAGTCAGAGACTCGAGTTAACGAGATGTGAAGTCTTCCGCTAGCCAGTTCGTGAGCGTTATCCGGCAGGATTCTTTCGAAGGACCTTCTCAATGTTCTAACGACGTTAAAACTTGGATGAAGCGGCCCCAGTGTCAGAGAATTCGCTCTTTTGGCGAGCCTTATAACAAACTCAGCGCTGTCACTGACGTTTAAATCTAACAGCAAAGCGACGGCAGCGAACGAACCGGCGCTCGCTCCGCCATAACATTTCACTCTCTTCAACAGCGCTGGTGCGTTTTCTTTCAAACAAGAAACGACCCCGAGATGATAGATTCCCAAGAATCCACAACCAGAAAATGTCAGGTTTAAGTCTTGAACCTCAGCCATCGTTGTAGGTTTTATCTCGACGTATTCTAAACCGAAATCTATGTAGAAATCGAACTAGAAAAGCCAAGACAAAACCGTCTGCCTCCCCGTTGGCCACGAGTTGCTTTTTAAGATAAACATTACGTTGTGTTGCGTGTTTTACGCCTCTGTCACCGCCCATCTCTGGCCCCCAAATCCTCCCTTCTGATAGGCTAGATTTCTGTAAACCAATCAGAGGAATCAACTCCACATAAATTGACGTCGTCAAACAAGATTTCAAAACCGGTTTTTCTCCGCGTTCTGTCTGCTGCAACGTGACCTTGGAGGGAAGGTAAACTTGATACGAATGTTATGTAGATTTTTGCCACTCCAAGAGGTCGCCGAGCAGAAGTTACCTAAAAAAATAAAAGGCTATGGTGTCTGTTGCTCTCATTTTGCTGTCGAGAAATTTTTATTTTGTCGCGGTTTTCAGCTGTTGCTTTGGCGCTTTGCACAGTCCGATCATGTTTCGAGTTTCTCCTGATTGTCACGCTTGGCCGCCCGAGCCCGTGACCAAGACATGTTTTGGAAATGAACTTTCTCGTAACGAAAAGCATTTTAGTTGAGTTGTTGGTATTTATTTTTCTGGCGAGATGTTTTCAACAGTTTTCGCACAAATCAATTGCCATTTTCTTGTCATCGTGTGGCGATGACACATTTTTTTAATGTTAACACGCTTGACAAGTCACGCTCAGTGGTTTGTGTTGAGTGGCCGAAACGAGACTGTTCTAAGTTTGTGGCACCCTCGGTAATCAACACGAGATCATTTTTTATAAACAGTCTGCTAGATCATACAGAAACGTTTCAACCATTCACACTAGTTTGGATTTTGAGGATATGTGATCTTTATAAATCAATAAAGGTTGATCTATCTATCTCTATCTATCTAATACGGCAAATTGCCCGCGAACTGTATTAAACTATTAAACTGTATTACGCCAGAATAAAATAATCTGCGATACCAGATATCTCCATCGCATGTCAGTAGCCCGTTGTCTGCTGTCCTTCCTCTCCCCCGGCTCTCCCCCGGCTCTCCCCTAACCCGCCCCTTAACTTCATCCCGCTTTCCTTCTGTTCGCTCCCTGATTTGCCTATTTTCTAAGCTACTGCTACCGTTCCTCTACCCCACCGCATCCCCTCCCCGCAATAACAAAATAAAACAAACAAACAAAAGAAAAACTGGTTGCCACGCATTGCTGAACCAATAACATCTATTTATTTGCAAATGGTATTAGATTATGTAACCCGTAAGAAAAGACAATACCGTAATCGGTATGCTTAATATCAATAAAGTGTCTAAAACTTGCAAGGTATTTGACAGACAAGAGACTTCTAGTGTGAACATTGAATGAAAAAAGAATAATTCGGTTTCCTTTATTAACAAAACAAAGTTGTATGTTCTTGCCCAAAAGTGGCTCCCTTCGGTCTTGCCATAAATCTCGGCCGCATAAACCTGTTACATAACCTGTTATTACGATTATGCTCTCAAGAACCGGAAGCGAAGGAAACGTCATTTGATCCTAAGACGATATTGCACGTAAGTGAAACGTAGATATTCGCTGATTAATGCTGAAATTGTGTTTTCATAAGTCCTCAAGCTTGTTCATCTTGTTAATCCAGGAAGTTTCACCCGTCAATCTTCTTCTTTTGTGGGCATCTACAGAAAACAACAAGCTTCTCAAATAGACCAACACGAAGAGTTGGCCGGCTTCCAAATGTTTTATAGCGCTGGCAAGAGAGAAGTTAGCCATATAGGGCCTGGGGAGACAACAAGTGCGTGAAGAGTCCGTTGATGGGGGGTTCCCGTAAAGAATTGTTACGTGGACGTTTTTGTTTTGTTATTGCTGTTTTATGTTTTTGCCTGTCTTTTTTTTTTTTTTTTTTTTTTCAATTTGTGACAAAGTCGGTAAGACATAAAGGTTCTTACCGCTAACAAGAGAAGTTTGCTAGTTTAACCAGCGGTTGGTGAGCTTAGCTTGCCTCTGATACCGTCGACTGCATCTACCCGTGAACGCACGTGCCCAAAACATGTTTTCACTTGACGTCAAACGTCTGTGTTTCAGGTGTCAAACTTTAAAGTTTTCCCGCCCAAATGTGAAGTTTCAGCTAGTGTTTCGCTCCCGGGGGGGGGGGGGTACTCCCCTATATGGGCTATATAGGTACGTGCCGCGGAATAGGGTATGGTTTTTGGAGGTTCTCGATCCTTAAACACGAAGGCGCGCTATAAAAAGAGGCTTCCCTGGGAAGCTCATGGCTCATTTGCCAATCAAACGTCGACCAGTGAGGGTCAATCCAAAATGGCCGACGACTCCAAGACAAGAAGGGTAAGCGTAATGCAAAGTTGTGTGTTTTCTTTCCTTTTTCTTCGGCCATCAATACCCAAAAACTAAATATCTTTGAAATTTGCGCGATTTTAGGTAACTATTCTACTGGATGATTCACTAATTGAAGAATTAAATGGTTGGCTAACGATCAATGGTGGCGAGATCGTGAAAGTGGAAAAGCCCCGCAAGAAAAATGCACCTACGCCAGGTAAAACTGCTGTGATAGCCTTAATATCCATAGAAAGTGTAGTACGCAATATTAACCTAAGCTTTTTTCCTTTTGTCCCAGTCCTTTTGTTTCTATATTGCAATGTTTGTCCGCCAATTCGTAACCGCCAGAGCGTAAATCATAAATATTCATGACCACAACTTGTCATATTTACCCACCGTTTACGTTCTTGAAAAAGAAATGCATCTTGAAACATCATCGTCCCTTTCCATAAGATTGACTTTTAGAGTTTTCTAGAGCAGTTCTTAAGGAATTCCTCTAGCTCTTTCACAATAACGGTACGCTCAGAACAAATTATTATGGCGCCATTTTACCGGCTTCGAATGCCAGCTACATATTTCAAGCGCTTGATATGTCGTCACGTTTGCAAGTTCAATAACCTATCATTTAATATGAAATTTATCTGCTTTTATTTCTTTCTCCGAAACAAGAAGATCAAGAAGTGATTGCAGTTGATCAAGATCAGACAGTGACTGAGGAAGCGCCAAAGGAATTCAATGACCTCCAGCGGGAGATTGTTTCCGCTGAAAACAACGGTATTCATTCGGAACAAAACGTGTCACACGAGCAGTTCTGCACATTCTGTCGAAACTCGCCTTGCATTCTTAGGAGCGAGAACCTGCCTGCCAGACTGCGAGCGCATGGCCCACAACGCATGACTAATCATTGTAAGAGAAAGGCAGACTACAGGGCGTTTTACACCATTCTAAAGAGAAAAGGATTGTGGCGTGACGATGTCTACTTGCAAAGGAAAGACGCCCTGGGTTGCTACATTGAGGACGTGCGGGAAGTAATGCCAGTCTGCGTGGTGGAGGACGTAAGGAAGCGATGGCCCAACCCTGACGGAGTACCGTATTGCGGTCACCGTCGATCATAAAAAATCAATAAAAGTGTGATTTGCAAAAAAAACAAACAAACAAAACAAAACAAAAGAAAAAAAAACAAAGAAAAAGCCCTTGGTAGGGAGGATGGGAATGGATGGTGGTAGTTTCATTGGTCAACAGACAACAGTACGACCCCAATCTTTTTGTCTGTTCTTTATTTCATTTCTAATACAGTAGAACGTGGAAGAAATAAAAGCCAACAACACATGATATATTATACCACCTCCAACTCTGCAACATAGCTGGAGCCTGTCCAATATGGCTTGCTCATAGATCACTGTGAACAAAAGCATTAATCATTAGCATGTAAACAACACAATAATAAAGGATGAATATGCGAATGATCATCACAGTTATGAACACTACTGAAGTAATAACGGGGTTGTATCATCATAACGTTTGCATGACATCAAACTCTAAACCTGTGCCTGGACCATAATAAATAATACAAGCACACTGCTGATTGAACTGTTATTTGGCATTGTAAGACTTGGTGACAACTTACCCAAGCAAGAGCAATTATTCTATTTTTTTTTTAATCCAAAGACCAACCACAATGGGAACATACACAGACCTAATGTCAAGACATTCCAAAAGGTATCAAAACCTAGAATAGGCCAAAAAGGGTTTAGGCATGGAGTAATGACTGGCTGTCACTATGATTGAAGGTATAAATAACACAGGTGTAAATGGCAAAAAAAAGAGACAACTCTGTAGGTTGTTTTATACCAATGACGTGCTCAAGAGAGAGATGACCTGTTATTTTCTTTTCTAGGAAAGAAAGGGTAAAAAAATAATATATCCATATCCCTAAGAACGTAGAAATGAGACCAAATAAAACTATAAAATATAATAAATAAATAAATTGAAGGCCAATGACTTTCAAAGATTGGATGGCTCCTAAAGGAGCCTTTTTTGTTTCACTCCATCTTTCATTTTTTGTGTCTTCACTCTGCAATCTATCAGTCACATGTCAATCAAATCATTCTCAGATTCCCAACTGCAAGAAGAAAACAAAAGCAACAATCAGGATATTTCTATGGAAAGCAAGCTGATATTTGTTGCTTATGTCCAGATACAGTATGCTTCAAGATGGGTACAGCTGGGGAGAGTGGGAAAAAGAGAAATCAAATTGTTGAGTGGTGCAGGGGCCTGGGTGCTACCCTATTTACATGGACAAAAGCTATGTAATTCACATTTCCAGTGATAATTGACCTGTTCACAATGGTAGTGGAGCAGCAGATATTTTGTTTCTTTCAAATAATGTACGCCATATTGCCTCTCTAAACTCAAAGGTCTTGGGTCGCAATACTCTGGTGGGGGCCATTCTTCCGGGATGCCGTGAATGCTGATAGTGCTGCACTGAGTAAACATCTCGGCCAACATTCTCATTCTGAAATCAAAAATTACATTTCAGTTTCTCCAACCATGCCCCTGACTTATCTTTGAACAAGTCAATCCATTGCATGCAGTGTTACAAATACTCTTAGGTATTCTTCAGTGGGGTTAATTTGTAAATATTTTGCCTGCAGGTTTTACAGCTATCAAAATCAATAGCACTAAGTTGGCAAAACATACCCAATCTAATATGGCAAGATACACCCTCATCTCGTACGAACCATCACCAAAATGAATCCTTTTTGGAGCATATATAAGGACTACAACATGGAAGGACTCAATATAGAAGGTGTCTCGGCACTGAAAAGAATGTTGAGAAAAAACGTCAAGCTAATAGCAAAGGAAAGGTTTCTAGTAGTACCTATTCCCCTAAACACCCAGTAGCACGATGGCTTTAATTGTTATGCATATATGCTGCAGTGTAAAAAGGACATATACAGGCAGGTATGTAGGAGATCCCTCTAAAAATAGTGTGTATTGAACGATTCATCTCATATGGTAGATAGAGTTTTCAACAAACTTTGCACACTTGCCAGGAGGTAATCAGATGGATTTTTGTAGATTGTTGTCTTCATTATGGCTGTCCTGTACACATCTGCAGCTTTTGGATCAGACAACTTCTTCTTGCTACAGATGTACCCCTCGTGTTTGCACCTTGAGTCATGGTGACATAACTCATGTCTTCCCTGCAACAAGCATGAATCACAGATGAACACTGTAATAAATAAGTAACATCTGAAACAGTATGCATACCTAATTTGGTTAGTTTATGTGAAATTTATTGCAATGTGGCGTTGCATTACCGATATTTTAATGAGAACAAAGATATATCCTCCATATTGAGCACATACAAACCTACACTTCAGTTACAAGAATGCTTCTTCAGAAAGAGCTGAAACCGTCATTTTATTGTAAATTCTTTACATTTATAGATGAGAAATTAACCTGATAGTGGTCCACAATATTTAACAGATACTGCTGAAATCCAGCTTCTGTGCCATTGTTGTTCCTCATGGCCCAATAAAAGTGAGTTTTTGTGGCTTTTGCTGTAACAATAAAAAAAAGCAGTTATTTCTAGAGGTCCTCTGAAAAATATGCCTTCTTTGTGAAAAATATATTTACCTTTGTCAGACAGTTCTGTGAACCATTTGACTCCCTCGTCACGCCGCGTACCACTGCATATCTTCTTCATGTCCCTTGCCACTCCCTTGGTACCTATGGGGTAAGGTTTTTATTATAGTTTTGGTATAACTTGGAATTAGGATCCTAATTACATAACTTATGATCATCTCTCAATTACACTTACCATGCCATGTATCAAAAGAGTTCTTGATCCCTTTGCCCTGGAACCACGTCTTCAGTGCCATCACACAATCATGTGCAACTTCTATAACATTATGACCTATTTGTGATGGAAACAGCAGAATAGAAATCATTAATTTCTAAGTATCTCACACGGAGGGTTAACCAAACCAAACAAATTGTTATATAACTAACCATGGTTTTCAGTAAGATTGGTGATCATTTCCTTTGTCATGGGCACCTCCCTGCTAGGTGCACTTCTCTCATTTTCACGACTCCAATTACAGACAGCAATGATCTTTTTGTTGCTAAAACCAAAAACATTAACACTATATTAGTCCTGAGTAAAAGGTAAAGAGAGGTAAAAGTAGTCTTTCTTTCAATAATCAATAAAAGATTGTCACATCCTCACCTCATAGAAATCGCTGAGACTGTGGAATGCATGGCAGCTCTACTGGAGTCATGCCTAGCATCAGTGATTATGCACTGAAGAGAATAAGAGTCCATAAAGAAATTAACATCATACATTTCAATAGTATAAAGCAGTTTTCAATTAAGTGTCCTAAAACCAAGGCAATTACTTTAACCAAATAATCATAACAGACCAAAACAGAGCAATTAGCCAATCGGAATTCAAAACAATTAGACATAACCAAAATTAAAACTGATCAGCGCAGGGAAATGCATGCACAGAGCAAAGGAATGCAAATCCAAAGCAATCATAATTCACTTTCAAGGCTCAATTGAAAATCACTCCACACAAAAGTGTTGTTGTTGTTGTTGTCAAGTGTCAGTTTGAAAATTGTTTAGAACTGTAGCAGAATCATCTCTTATGCTTCAAGATAGGTTCTACTCACATCACCACCATTCATGATGTAATGATTAGTCCCTTGAATCTCCCTTTTAGCCTCTCCCATCGATTGTAATGTAAGCTCCCTTACAATAGCCATGTAGCCAAAGCCATTATCTTTGTAAACTACAGTAAAAACAAGTCACATGCAGTAAATATTCAGCTAAAGCAGCAAATTATTCATTAAATTGTTGCTTAAGAAAATTATTTTCTGCCAAATTAGTATGGGAACTGATATAAGAGACACAGTTTCCTTGATTTAAAGCCTGGTACAGTCTGAAGTTATCTTTATCATCATTGTAATAATTTTTCAAGAGGTGTAACAAGCGATCATGAGCACATCCACTGTGTCTCCCACTCAATGGAGATTGCATGTCAATAATTCACAGTAAGACAACAAGTTTACAAAACATTAAAACCTAAAGGCAAAGCATCTTGCCAAATCAGACTACATGTATTAGTAAATGGTTAAAAATAAGAAAATAACCCACTTGTGTCTATTGTCTTGTCCATGACTGAGCCAATACCTGCTGCTTCACCAAAGCTATGGTACTGGGTCTCAGTTAGACCAGTGCAAGTGAATGCATGCACCATCCTGCAGGAAAATATAAAAGAATTGAAACTGCTGTAGTAACACCTGATTGTGAGTCAATTTTTTTTTATTTATATCCCTGGAATCAGGATCTGAGACTTCATGTAACAATGTGCACTCGAATGTGGAAAACAAGTATTAGGACCAACATACACGTGACATCATTAGAATAACTTTGTTTATAAAATACAAGAAATAACACACCTCACATTTGCAAAATACTTGGCAGGATGTCCAAGCACACCTGAACTCAGCCACACAACTGAATCGCTGCAGACACAAGGTACTTCCATCCGGCAGATATGGCCCTGCTTTGAAAATTTCATTCCACACCACTTGTAATCTTCACTACAAAATTCGCATTTCGGATTTTCCGCGAAATACTTTGTCAGAGACTTCAATGATTCTCCAGTGCAAACAAAGCATGGGTCATCCACTATAGCATCTACATAAATCTGCCTTTTCTGTGGTCGTCGGTGTTCCACTACTTCGACACGGCCGGGAACCGTTGTTGACTTGGTGGAATCGAGAGGCCTTGATTGTGTAGATGCTACAGAGGATGACGACACGGTCGTAGAACTGGCGGCAGACGGCTTCACTAACTCGAAATAGGACAACAGAGCTTCTAGCAGATCAGCGTTTTGAGTAGAAGAAGATTTCCGATCAATACCAAGAAGGGATTTCGCATGATTCAGCCTACCCCGAAGATCTTCCAAGCGTTTCTCATCTCCCGTTTTCACTTCCACAGTCAAACTGAAATGAGGGTTTCGCTTCTCCGGATCTCTCTTGGCATTTGTTCGCTTGTTTTTCTCGATTTTACTTTTTTTCGTTGGTGGACAAGTCCCCAGCATCTCAATTCGCAGGGAAAAACTTAGAATAAGACGTCACTCAAGAAAGGAACTCGCACGATATAACCTAAACAAACCGTCGTCCAAGCAGTGATGGCCGCCAAATTGCCCAGCATTGATAAACAATCGCGCATAAATTGTATGTGAAACTGCTTGCCAACACTTTAGCAATTGCAGGCCCCAAAGAATAACAAATTCGCCCTTCAAGTGACTGGTGGGGGGAACTTTGGTCAACAAGGCTACCAAAATGGCGCGGTATTCAAATGCTGTTACCGAGGAGCCGTATTTAGCGTGCGACGGGAAAGACTAATATAACTAAGAAAAACAAGTATGCTTCCAGAACAACTTTTCAGTATTTATTAAGTTTAGATCTTGCATGTTTCTGATGTTAAAGACCACAATCTTTGGTTGCGGGACTAACG
>JAEMWC010000080.1:720000-772500 GCA_016490735.1 Pachyseris speciosa | reverse complement strand
ATAATCATGTTCTGTTTTGATCACGAAAGTTTTGCAGCGTACGCTGCTTTGCTCACGCGAATTCCAAAAAACAAAATCTGGACACATTAGTCTGTTAAATTCCACACTTCCTTCTCAGAAATGAAGCCTCCCTATTTGTTTCAACTGCCCCAATGCAACTAAAATAGCAGAACTCTGAGAACGAGAATGTCCTCGAACCACGTGACCTCACGTGCAAGATTTTTGAATGACATTTTATTCAGCCACGTGCACCCCACGCAAGCAAAAATTCAATAGGTAAAGATATTGAGAGGATTATCAACGGAGTTGATAATGTAAATTGACCACCGTACAGGGATTCGATTAGCTGACGTTTCGAGCGTTAGCCCTTCGTCGGAGCGAATCAAGGAATTGTGGGTTGTGTATGGGTTATATACAGAAGATGGAGCTACGCTATTGTTGGTAACATGGTAACGTGAGAAACAGGAATAAATTAATTGAATGAAAAGCGCTCGTTGATACGGTGGGGATTACATGTAAGAGTGCCGATTTGACAGATCAACTTTTGCTCGAGATTTTTACGGCTTTCCGTGGTACCTTGATGTAGGGAAAGGCCGGAGATCGACATGTTGTTTGGAATGATTGGGGAGATTAAAATGCCGAGCGTAGATGTTCTCGGAATCGGTCACCCAGTCGTCTTCCTGTTTCGCCGATGTATAGCTTTTTGCATAATATACAGGTTATGCAATACATAACATTTGCGGAGGTACACGTGAAACGATCAGTGATCTTAACAGATCGCTTAGGGCCCGATATTTTGCTAGTGTTTTGAATGAAAGGACAAGTTTTGCACCGCGAACGCGCTCATTTAAAAGTGCCAGGTTGTTCAGTTGTTTTGAATGCGCTACTAACTAGAAAGTTACCTACATTTTTGTCGCGTTTGAATGAAATCAGTGGTGGTTGCGAAAAGATATTGAGATATTGTAGAGAGTAATAAATAAACAACATACCAAAGTCTCAGGGCAGTGCGATATCCCGTACTCAAGTTATCGGCAAAATGTATCAATTAAATTATGGAGTTTAGTATGGACACGCCGTGTTGGACATGTTGCTGCCCCTTTGAGGGCACCAATATGGCGTCCGGGAACGAGTGAATCTACATGGCATGCCTGTGAGCAGCCATTTTTATGTCACGTACTGTGATAAAATCTAAAATTCATACTGCTCTATTTTCACAACAAAGCACGCTACCGAGCTGAAAACATACAACCAGATACAATGAATAAGTTGCCAGTAACCGGATACCCGTGTTACTGTCATTACTTTTGACGAAGAAACAACTTTACGCCGTACATTTCTTTCTAGCGACGCAATGTTTGCCCCCTGGCGATCCCATAATCCGTTGCGCATACATGAGTATCCGATTACTGGCAACTCATTCATTCTTTTACGTGATGAAGATGAACATGCAAAAGTCTGTTTACTTTTGAATTTTAGCTTTTGTTGTGTGGGATACCTGTAGTATCCCACACTAATGTCATCGGGTTGAAAGTCCGTTAATGCTAATGAGTTGAAAATTTTACAGTGTATTGTGGACAGTGTATCCCACACATGTACCCTTTGGGTACCTACTTTTAATGACGTCACGCGAAATCAAGAATCAGTTAATCATTGGTGTCTTTTCCTTTTCAGATAGTCGGAACCAAAAGACGATAAATGTCCAAAAAAGGCTAGGATATCTCGGATATCTCTACAAAAGACAAGCTTTTGCCTAAAAGCGTATGTATATAAGTACTTCATAACGGACGATGGTTAACCAATCGCTATCGTTCTATTTCCCTTACGCGCTACTGGCGTTTGCAATATTGATCATGCTGCAAAACTTTCCGCTTGGTTTAGGGATTGTGATCATAGCGTTGTCATGGTTGTGGGTTAAACGCCACTACATGAGTGATGTCACAAATGTGGAGTTTTATAAGTTACACGACGTGCCCTACTACACAGAGGAGGTGTCGGCGCTGGTGACGTCAGAGTGGCCAGTCCCCGTGACTGCCGAAGGAATCGAGGAAGCCAACTTCGTACGCACCTCAAGCTTGCGTGACTCTTGTAACACACTACCGTGTCACTTGCTCGCTCTGGCCTCCAGAAATGGAGTTAAGCAAGTTGTCGCACATGGCGTTCTACGTGAAACTCAGTCTTCGAGACCACCGGATTTGAAGAAATTTTTAAAGATGTTAAAAGCTGGTTTACCTCTCGCCGCTGTGCAGCAGGCCATGGAAACCGCGGGCTTAGATCCCTCAATGTTATCCGATGAAGATCCCAGGGAACTGGAAACTTCCCCGATACCAAGTCTTACGGAACTTCGAAACGTCACCCTATCCGCCCTGGTTGTGAAACCCGAGTTCCGCGGTCGTGGCCTGGGGAAGGGTATGTGTGCATTTGCGGTTCAAGTGGCTTCCGGTCTTGGTGCACAGGAAGTCATTGGGAGCTGCCTTGACAAAGTGCGCCCGTTTTATGAGAAGATGGGTGTCAAAAAAAGAAATGTTCAACAGAGAGAGGGGATACCCAAGGTTCGGCTGGGAAACGAAATGTTTCTTACGTTAAATGATGATGCTGAGGAAAAAGCAACGAAAATACTGGTTATGTTGAAACTTTGAAAATCAAACGCTCTGTTTCATTTGAAATTCCTTATGTAAAAACCGACAACTGCTTGTTACAAGTGTTTGCACCATCAAAGGAAGACAACGTGCGACCCGTCACGAGCGTGGAACCGCTCTCTTTACTTTGTGTCATGTTTTGTGTTTAGCCTTATTTCTTGCAGGCAGCTGTGATATAAAGGCCAGTATGTATCATTCAGGGCAAGTTCACACTGTTGAAGCGAACAACACTGTCAAACTAAAATCATTTAGAATGGGTTTTAAAACATCGGTTGAATTAGCATTTTTTTTATCAGCGATTTATTCAATAGTTGTACGCGTCCGCCAAGTTTCTAAACAGATTTCATTTTGATCATCTTGTGGTCGTGAAAACCCAGTCATGCCTACCTAAGAAGATAAAAAATAAATCGAGAGAAAAGACAACAGTCTCCCATCAAAAGGGAACAGAGGTGATTTTTGCTTTCCCAAGTTTTATACGACGAGGCGCGGCTAAAAGTTTAATTTCGTTTATTTATTTATGGAGATGACTATTTTATATTCCCGACATGGAAATGAAATTGGCTTCCTTAAACATGCCTGAGTGTTTAAATATTTTCCTTGGTGATGTGGCTCGGTCTACCCATATCAGTACCTTTTCACATACATGTAAGACAAAGGCGGTTCAACGTTACTGCTAGAATAAAACAGTTCTTCATTTCACTGGCGAAATTCAAAACGTGTATTTGAACGCCGAGCTTGATCTTTCTCAACTTTGCCAAGTTTAAATACAATTTGCCTCGTTAGCAGGCTGCTGTGTGATAAGGAAGTAAAAACCGGTTTCACAATTCATTTCAAATATCTGCTCTCTTGAGCAAATTTTGCCCAATTACCAAGTGATCGTCCACCTGTAGAGATTTAAGGTTAGTATTTTAAAAATCGAGCGCGGGAGTTTCTCGTTTAACAAAAATCTGACAAGTTCATAACAGCTCTATGAACCTTTTAGCACAGAATACGCACAGAATCCACCCAAGGAAGATGTTAGAATTTTGTGTACTGTCAGCAGAAGATCGAGAAGTATTGAAATAGATTCTTTTTTTTTTAATTAATTTTCTGTAAAGAGTGAAAAGAAAAAAAACCTGACACACCAAATATCATTACAAGTTCGGCCACTCAAATAAAAAATATTTGAAACATTACTATGCAAATAGAATGTAAATTATTTTCATAGTGTGGAAAGCTTTTTCATTCATTTGCTGACAATACGTATCGTATGACAAAGTTTTTAACTTAGCTTTTTGTGAGCAACCTTTCTGTTTCCTGAATCAAGCTTACCGGTGAAAAAAGACCAGTGTTTTATTTGCCAATTTGCTGAGAAAAATAATGGTATGACAGATATCAGGCGGATATCTGTCGACCTGTGCGAGCAGGTGCGCATATTTTTTCTGTTATCAGTTCCCTTGAGATCACTGATCGACATCATTTACATCAGTACATATCAGTGTACAGACGCCTTGATTATAAAGGCATTTCTTCGCTGCAGCGTAGACAATGGATTTCAGATCCATTCTCGCTGTCCTTTGCCTGGTTTTAGGCGGCTCAAACGCGTCAGAAAGACGTAAATCTCGCTCTTTATGTCGCTTAGATTACTCCAAGTCGTTTCATGACTTCACAACAAAGGATTTGGACGGCAAAAATGTGTCCATGTCCGAGTTAAGCGGTCATGTTGTCTTGGCGGTGAACGTTGCCACCTTTTGAGATTTCACCTTACAATATATCGACTTGAATGCATTACAAAAAGATCTGCGACTACCAGAAGGGAGCACAGAGAATTCTTGTGGACTGAGACTTGTCGGCTTCCCGTGCAACCAGTTCGGACTCCAAGAACCAGCGGAAAGTAAATACGAGCTTATGAATGGCTTGAAATATGTTCGTCCTGGGCACGGTTTTGTACCGAATTTTCCTTTACTTGCGAAACGAGACGTGAACGGCGAAAACGAAGACAAGATTTATACTTTCTTCAAGGTAAGAACTCGAGACGTACATTGTTTTATTTATAACTATTAAAAAACAAAGCATAGAGATGTCGAAAACCTTCTACATCTAATTTAAAAACAGCTGTTATAGAAAGAGGAAGAACTTGTTGTCTGTGGTTTGGCGGAGGTGAAGAAAATTCGAATCGCTTTCTCGTGCTCTACGACCAACAAAATATATATTGTCTTGATTTATAAACTAAACGACAGAAACGCAACCATTTCAGCGAGTGTGATTAAGATGGTAAACCATTGGAGCAAGATCGATGGTTTAGTACCTAAATCATTTAACACAAATTAAAAAGCTTAACGAATTTAAATGCACGGTACCCGCGAAACGTCCGTCAAGTACAGGACGCGTTCTTAGTTTATAAGCCTACGTTTGGGAAGGCGAGCACAACAGGAAGTTTAGATGCGAGTGTATGCATGAAAAAAACCTCATATCAACATCAAAATAACTGAAATAACCTTGGAATGCAGTTCTTACACTTTCACTAGAGCGTTCTTCAGTGAACATTAAATCTTTTATTTCAGTGGACCCATATGAACAAAATGTTTACAATAACCAAGATCTGTAGATATTACATGTCCGCTTCTTAACAGACAACAGTGAGAATTTGAAGGAAAAACACTTCTGTAAATGCCGTTTTTTGTCTAGAGCGTTTTATAATGAAGGTGTATTCAAGGACTTTCAGGGTAAGCTATTGCCGGCAAAATTTGAATACGTCGTATTCTTTTAGCGCGGTCCTTCGCTACCCCCTGACCCCCCACACCGTATTACAATCGACCCGTATTACAATCATCTTCAACATGAAAATATGAACTGATTAAGTCGAGAAGACATTAATTATTCATCGCAATTAAATTCAAAAAGTTGAAGTGATTGCACATTTTTGGGCAGTTATCTACTTACTGGATGCTGTGTTTAGACGTCTCCTATTTCCTTTGTTGCACGCGGAGACGTGTGCACGCAGGCAGGTTCCCCTGCTTTAAAACATGAGAAGAAGAGATTCTTTTTAACCGAACTGAGTCTTTACAAAAACATGAAAGCTCACACCTGTCTCATGGCATCCTGTACCAACTCTGGCCATCACCTCAACTGAACATGAAAATTTGTAGCTAAGGAACAAATTTATGGACTTACCTTTGGGTATATCGACCGTCCGGTCTTGGGGAAGTATAGACGTTACCTTAATATAGCCGGCTTGAAGACTTCTATTAAGCAAACAGACTGTTCCGACTAGAGAGGTCGTGTTGCAGTTCTCGCCTTCTTATACAAACAGCGCGGTACCCTTGGAAACAGCAAATAACATAACGCCGAGCGGCCTAATAGAATTAGTAGCTCTCCAGGAGCTACTCCAGGGGCACCCAACGACAAGTTTCGGTAGATATCTGTTCGGTGGAGGGTAATTCGCCTTGTGTTTTCGGCGTCGATTCAAGAGTGCACTCGGATTTTCGTAGCTAAAACGTGGCCTAAATGATTCGCAATTGGGAAATCATAGCCCCTGAGGTTTTCGAAAAGGTCATAATTGCTGTTTTTGGCAGTCAAAAACGTCAACTACCCTTTTCGGAAAGAAAATAGTTCCCTAGAAAGTTCGAGGAAAGTTCATTTCAGCTTGCATTTTCTCAAAGGAAGATTTGTTCTCTAACCTTTTCGGGCAATCAAAATATCAGCTAGGGAATCCGAACAGATGAACTTCTTCTAGCTTATGAAAACATCGCTTTAAACAGACTTCAAACACCATAAGGTACTTGAAATTGCCTTTTTACAGCTTTTGGTTGATTGGGCTCGTTGGGTGCCCCTGCTACTCCACTAACGTTAAAGTGCACCTAACCCAAATTATTTTTCCGCTAATATAATACTTTGCACCTATTCCAAAAACATTAAGACTTTATTTCCTGTTTTGGACTTGTTTGTTGGCTACAAAACTTACGATAAACTAAGCATCATTTGGTACACGATCGACTCAGAACGCGCGTTGGTCAATTCTTGGCTTTCACATGACGTCATAAAAAATTAAAATTCAAAATTAAACAAACTTTTGCATTTTTAGCTTCATCACGTAAAAGAAGTTTTAGAAATGTATCTGCTTGCATGTTTTCAGCTCGGTAGCTTGCTTTGTTTTGAAAATAGAGCAATTTGAATTTTAGATTTTATTACAGTGTGTGACAAACATGTCTGCACAAGCATGTCACGTACATGAAAACGTCGATTCCCCGTGTGTTTTCTTAGGTCTGAAAAGCCAACATGACAAGAGAAGCGTCTATGTGAATGTTTCCAAGTCCAAAACAGAGAAGAAAGCCTTTGAGATATCAAAAATAAATTCCAGATGTTTTCATTCGTTTCCGGCCGCCATATTTGTGCCCCTCAGAGGGACACTAACATGGCGTTTCCATACTAAACTCTATAATTTTGAGTGGTAGATTTTGCCAAATAACTCGAGTACGGGATACCGCACAGCCCTGAGACTTTAGCCTGTTCTTCATTTATTACTATTCTACAATATCTCAATTTCTTGACTTTATCTATCGAATGGCTGGTGATTTTATTTTTTTCCTTGCGTGACTGAAAACCAAAATCAGTTTGTGACGTCAATCAGGAATAGGCACACGCCCCTTACTAGCTCAGTCCTGTGTCGGTAACTTTTACGGCCTATAAAAGGTCAGGATTTTGGTTAAAAAAAAGGCGGAAAAGGCACAATGCGTTTCGAAGAGGTGCAAAGATTTCTTTTAGCGAAAAATTGTGGCTAGGTGCACTTTAACAACTCTTTTACTCTTTTGATTTCAGTTTGTATAACTCGAACTCTTTTTTTTTCGTTCTCTGTAGTCCCGTTGTCCTACACCAGATGGGTTCATAGATGACCTGAGTAATATCCGATGGTCTCCGGTGAGGAATGACGATTTCAACTGGAATTTCGAAAAGGTGCTGATTGATCACAAGGGACAGCCGAGGGCTCGGTACACCGCACCATGTGAACCGAACGACATTCGGAATGATGTAGAAGAACTCATCTACGAGTGCCAAGAGGAAATGAAACGGAAATAAACCCTTGTTGTGCAATGCTCTCGAGTGGTATACTATGCAATATCCCGCGAGTCACTCGCATTTTCTTTGAATACACACTCGCCTTTACGCTCGTGGGCATACCGCGGCAATGAATACAATTGATAAGACGGATATAGAGCGTTTTCATTCACGTGAAAACCGGCCCTATTGATTTTCTGAAAAAAAATAAAGTATTTGCATAAAAATAGAGTTCAATTCCCAGAGGTTTCGTTTGGGACATCAACATGTCCGCCGTTTCTTTGTTTTGGGACACCAACATGGCCATGACACTCTATTCTATGGTATATCACGAGAAAGCGTTGCATAACTATTTTATACCATGCCATAGAAAATGGCCTCATACAATCAAGACACTGCTCTCTGAGAAGGTTCGTTGAAATACCGACGAATATACAATCGCCCTCGGAGTGCATTCTGACTGCCAGCACTTTCTGTGGCATGGTATAAAAGACGATACACCACGGCAAATGAATATCAAAGTTTCTCTGTCGGTCGACCCTCGAAAGTCAAGGCTTTGATCATAGTTACCAACTATGCCTGATTGGTTTTTGAAATTAATTTAAATTGAATTAAATCCTAAATATATTTTGTTTAGACATAATAATATTTATCAACATTGTGACACTGTCCGCAGAACTAACAGAAATTTACGGGCTGTCAATTCAAACAGTTTCTCTCTCACTTTTAGGTCAGTAAACTTGTTAAGTTAAGGAAATCATTTATCATTGTTATGGCTCATTTTCATGACAGACCTTTTGCAAACTGGTTTTCCCAGTGAAATGGTCTTGAGAAAAGTTTTCTTACTGTTCAGTCTTTAATGCATTCAGCTGCAACAGTTGAAGGAAATATTTGAGCTTGATAGTGGTGTCCTAAGCAACGCAAATAAACTGACTCAGTAGAACAAAGTGTATTTGTGTGAAAACGCCAATCGTGCACGCAGTCCGGTGAAAATGCGATACATCCTCGCCCCTCCCCGGCAGGGAGTAGATGTGCAGCATCACTGAGAATGATGAGTGCGAGAGTTCGAACTGTCAAGTTTAAATTATACTGAACAACTGGTTTGACTCTCGTGCGAGATGAATCGTCAATGATGACTGATAGTCCATATCAGTGTGATATTAAACAGGGAAGGTTTTTGAGAGCTCCTGAACTTTCATACACACAAACGAGAATAAATTCATAAAAGGCCTGGTATT
Source organism: Pachyseris speciosa (assembly GCA_016490735.1). Lineage (NCBI taxonomy): Eukaryota > Metazoa > Cnidaria > Anthozoa > Scleractinia > Pachyseridae > Pachyseris > Pachyseris speciosa. The sequence goes on along the minus strand of JAEMWC010000080.1, from coordinate 763,592 downwards.
AAAAAGCAACTAGGTAGCCTGGGAGAGCAGACGCTAAAGGAATTTCGAGGCTTTTTTTTTTCAAGTTTTGCAAAGTTGCGGCGGGCGATAGTTTAAGTTATTCATTCCATTTCAACCAATCAGGGCGCGGAGTCTCCGGATGGACGTGGCATTGTTAAATGTATGTGTACACCCTCCATGAATAACGGCAGTTCTGGGATTCAGCGGATACAATGGATTTCAGATCCATTCTCGCTGTCCTTTACCTCGTTTTAGGGGCCTCAAACGCTTCAGAAAGACGTAAATCTCGCTCTTTATGTCGCTTAGATTACTCTAAGTCGTTTCATGACTTCACAACAAAGGATTTGGACGGCAAAAATGTGTCCATGTCCGAGTTCAGAGATCACGTTGTTTTGGTGGTGAATGTCGCAACGTTCTGAGGCTTAACCTTACAGACGTACCCTGACTTGAATGCATTACAAGAGGAACTGCTAGTACCGCAAGGGAACACAGCGGGCAAATGTGGACTGAGAATTGTTGGCTTCCCGTGCAACCAGTTCGGAGCTGAAGAGCCAGCGGAAGATAAATATGAGCTGATGAATGGCTTGAAATACGTCCGTCCGGGGCACGGCTTTGTACCCAACTTCCGCTTGTTTGAGAAACGAGACGTAAATGGAGAAAACGAAGACGAAATTTACACTTTCTTCAAGGTAAGACAAAAGCCGAGTTTCTGAAACAGTGTTTTATTAAACTATTAAAGATACTGTTAAAATAATAAAGGGAAATACATGCCACCTACTTGCATACCTATCAGTTTGAAAAACGGTTACATCCGATGAGAAAATAATATTTGGTTGTCATTGTTCAGCTCACGTTTTTCCATTGCAAGGCCGATGAAATGTCGGTCTGGTTTACAAAAACGACAAATTCTAGTCAAACTTGAACAACTGCTATTTATTTTGCTCAATGATACGGCTATAAAAATAAACGCTAAAGAGGTGGACGTCAGACACAACATTTAGTGCAAAAAACCGGGATACATTTACGCAGAAAAAGACGTTCTTACTTGAGCCCCGCGCTCTGACATGGCAACGAGTTTATTCCAAGGCAACAAAGTACGCCGCAAAGTATGATATGTACACAGTTGAAATCGCACTTGGTCTGTAGAAAACGAGAACTGTCAGTCTTGCAAATGGAATTGCCAATTCTAACGAACGATGCCGAATTTATTTAAGTAAGCTTAATAAAGCCATTACTCTTTTTACGTGTATTACTTGTATAGTTAGACGTATCTGATGTAACCGAGTTAGGAATGGTATCGAGTATCGGATTACAACATGAGTATCGGAGAACATTCAAGAACATTCATAGAAAACGTAGATTGAAATCAAGTCGGAGTTCAGGTCAGATGAAAATCGGATTTATCTCAAGCGAGTTCAGAAAATCGGAGTATAGTTTTCAGAATCTAGTCAAAAAGGAATCTGTATCTGTCGGAGTCATCAATAAAGAGTATGGTCGTTACAGCAGTATCCTTTGACATAAAATTAGCGCGCTTCATGGTTAGCAACTTAAAATCGCCTTTATATCTTTTTTCTTTCTTTCTTTCTCCTTGACATTTCTCCTTTTCTTCGTTAAAACAATCGTCGCACGTGTGTCACGTGCCATGGACAGCGACGCCACACAACACGAAGTTACTTTCTGCCCCTTTCCTTAAGTGACATGATATCGTCTTTCCGAGCATCAACAAGTGGGCTTTGGCGTCGGGCAGTCTAAGGCCCATGTGACAAACCCCTGTCACAGCTATACTAGTTTTTTCATAGTCACCTGTTTCTCTGTGCGATTCCTGAGATACTGCACTCATCAAACCGTCGCCATAGGCTTGGTTTGTAATAGAGAGCGCAAACTGAGGGGACCTGAGGTAAGCGCCAAACTACCAGGTGGGGGTGGAGTGGGGGCAGAGGGAGTCTCCGTGATATTTTGGCCCTCTTCTAAGTGTTGCGCTTGGAATTAACCATCAAGCTCGGGTGGCGGTAATAGGCATCTGACTCTACCACGCGCATAATTTGAATTAAGAAATAAAACAGTCAGCGTAATTTTTAATCGTGTTTGCGATCAGCAGCAACCTTTATCACCATCTCAAGAGACAGATGACACGATTCGAGTGGTTTTACCATTCAAAGACCAAATCTCAGCGGATAGTGTGAGGAAACAACTTAATGATTTGAGCCTAAAAATACATACCACCATCCAGCCCGTGTTTGTGAGCCGGAAAATTGAACAAGAACTTAATGTCAAAGAAACAAAACCACCAATTGTAAATCAGCAGTGTGTTGTTTATGGTTTTCAATGTGACCTGTGCGATGCGGGTTATGTAGGCTACACACGCGGACATTTACATAATCGTGTGAAAGGACACAAACAACAATCCTCCGCCATTGCCAAACACTACAAGAACATGCACGGAACAATGCCTCAGGATCTTCTAAAGCGTTTCCAAGTCCTTAAGAAATGCAAAACTAAATTTGACTGCTTAGTGTAGGAAATGCTTTTTATAAGAGCTTTAAAGCCAAATCTCAACGTGCAATCAGACTCCATTCGTGCGAAAGTATTTTTATAATCTTCGCACCCTCTTATGTTAATTTTTTCGCGCCAAAATCGATTTAAATGCTGTAATTTGCATGATCTCGTTTATATTTTCCTTGATAATGGAGTCATGACTACTCCGAAACGTCGGATTTTATCGTTCGTTTTTACAGTTTTATGAATTAAAAAGAAAAAACACTTTTGGGGTATCCTTTTATTAAGACATTATAATCTGTATCAATATTCTGACACTGTCTGAACTAATAAAAACTGATGAGGTGTCCATTCAGGTTTTTCTTTCGATAGAACTTGATAGATAACGGGATGCGAATGTGCCGCCTTAAGAAATATAGGAAAACTGAACTTTGGGTAGCCGAATATTCATTGATTTGTGTGGGCACTTTAATCTGCATGGAAACACTGAAAGAACAAAAGAGAGCAACATGGCAAATTGATTATTTTACTGTTTTTCAACTTTTGGCCAGGAAATGTTTGGGTTAAGGTTCATTTTTGTTTGGGCTCGAATTCATGACAGACCGTTTGCAAACTGGTTTCTCAGTAAAATGGTCTCGAGTAAAGTTTTTTTCTGTTCAGTCTTAAATGCATTCAGCTGTAACAGTTAAAAAAAATATTTGAGCTAGACAATACTCTTCAGAATAGAGCAAATAAACTGACAATTCATTGCAGCTGCGTGTTTGCACCCACGTTATATAAAATCAGGATGTAACTCTCCCGACACTTTGACCCATAAACGGTCATTCCCTTCTCCCACCATTCTTAGACATACTAGTTAAGCAACGCTTTCGAGTGGTATACCGTGGAATATCCCACGAGTCACTTGTATTTTCTTGGTATACACACGATCCTTTAGGCGAGTATGTATGCAAAGAAAATACAAGTGACGAGTGGGATATTCCGCGGTATACCACGGGAAAGGATTGCATAACTGTTTTATACCATGCCATAAAAAATACAGCAAGGCCAGCATGAGCGGGAATCTCAACGCACGATGGGAAGGTTGGGTGTTATACCGTTGAATTACGTTGATCGATGGGAAGGTTCAGTAGAATACTGACGAATATACAACGGCTTTCCTGCATTCTGATTGGCTGTATTTTCTGTGGCATGGTATAAAATCCTTATACCCTCTTCCAGTCAAGATCCTTATCTTTATACTCACCCCTCGTTCCATGAGTCGAGGGGTGGGGGAGATGAAAGATCCTGGGAACGAGGTTGTAAAATAACTGAAGTCTAATATTGCCCATCCCTTGCGCACCAGTCACACTAACCAGATAAAATAATCCTAATCAAGCGTGGCGTGGCAGTCAGAATTCTCACCTTTCTTTGTTTTGCACCCATCATCCACAAATTATGCTTTTCATCCCTACATTTCTCGTGTATTTAAGACAAGCATGGAACTTGGCGATTATGGTGGACCAATCTTATTTCCTTTATTTATCACTTGGTATTACGTTGTATTTGCAGTCAGTTATTTCACTCCATGCAAAATGCTATTTGCTAGTGGTATCGTTTTGAAACTCATTGACGCTTTACGGCGCGTGTTTGTTATGATTTTAAAAAAGGGAGACCTTGTTTTTTATCGTTGCTAGTCTTTGCTGATTTTTCCATGCACACCCTACCCAGGTTACTGCGAGGGCGTTACTTGGTGCTGATAGGGCCCACCATTATTCTGTGTTAATAAAAAAGTGTTCACTTGTGTCCTTCCAGCTTCATCAGTATCTGGTTAGGATCAAAATGAACATCAATAGACTTGATTTTTAGGTTCTCGTCCACCTCGGCCACTGCCATACCGTACATCTCCAGCAGTTCCCCTGTCGGAGTCCTTCCTTTATAGGGTCCTGTCCAGGGGGCCCAGTGGCGCCAAGAGAAAGCTACTCGTGGTGGACCTAGGAAACAAGGACCGTACATGAACACTTCATTCACCATCATTTTATTTAGATCCCCCCGGGAGCGAGTGGGGGGAGGGGGGTTACTAAAACAAATTTAATACGGGGAGGCTCCGCCCCGAGGTCCGACCCCTTACCCTTTTATGTACGATTTTTGACAGAAAAGGTACCCCTTTCGTATACCTTCCATTGACAAATGGTACCCCCTTCGTACAGTCATAAGGTATGTGTTCGAAATATTTTAATGAAAGACCCTTTTAAATACGCCGTAAATGACAGATTTCCCTATCCTTTCATATACTTCGACTCGTGAAATCTCTACCCTTTCATATACCTGAAGCGTGAAAAAGGTACCCCTTTCGGGCGGAGCCTCCCCGTATAGGCCATTATAGGGAGTACCCTCCCGGGATTTGACCTTCATGAATTCACTAGAAATCCTCCTTTCGGTGCGAGTTACATGCGCACTTTGTTTGTGAGGAAGTGCATTAAGTTCAAGTTTTAGAATGATTTTGACAAAACATCATTAAAATGCCATTTATTATTATTGTTGTTTTCTTGTTTTCTTGTTCCTTGAAATTGCTTGTTTCCGGTGGTACCAGTCAATGACATATAAATGTCTCCCTATACATACATTTGGTCCTAACAACCCATTTTACAGTTAGGCCGGTTGTAATTAATCTGTCATTTCTCTCACCTGAAAAAACCTCTAACAGTTCCCACGCAAACCCTTCGCTAAACGCAGACCTGAACAAATCATGGGATGCCTCAAAGCTGTGAGCTTCACTGTCGTATAGCGGTTGATTTTGCATCAGTGTATTGTAGCTTCCCAGTTCCATAATTTCCTTTGCACTGAAAGAACGTTGGTGGTTTGCACGTAACGTGAACACTTCTCTATCGATAGTCTGCCAGTCCTGAATAACAAGCATTTGCTGTCAATTTTCATTCTTTGATATGTTATAACGCCATAAGCGAAAAAGGTGCGAAGGTGCGAAGGTGTGCGGACGCATTTTCGATTACTCCGCACTGGTTTGTAAACTGTGAGCTTCAGCTCCTCACAAAATGCCTAGTGTTACCGTTGCTCAATTGAAAAAGGAAAACGATGCTCTTAAAGATGAAATTGCTGCTTTTAGACAAAATCTTGAGAGTTTAAACCAACATCTAAATCGAAACGATGCGCCGTCATCCAGTGATGGCGGCCAATGTGCCCAACTAGATGCCGCTACTTTGGGTAGCCTGGAGTTCTATGGCAAATCATACGACGACCTCAACAAATCTCGAGTGGAACTCAACGCAAATCTAAACCAGCTCCGCTCGCGACTCGATTTGCTGGCCGCCCGGGTGGAAGAAATTTCCACGACGCTGGAACAAGTTCAGCGTTACAGTTACCAGTACAACATCAAGATCATCGGCCTTCCAGAAACTGACGCGCATGAATCAGCCTCCGATACTACTGCCTTATGTTTAAACCTTTTTAAACAAACGGGAGTCTCAATCGCCAATTACGACATTGATATTGCCCATCGCATTCCTACCAGAAATGCATCTTCTGGCCCGCGACCAGTAATATGTAAATTCACTCGAAGGAGCATGAAAGATCAAGTTTTGAATGTACGAAAGGACGCCTGCAAGGTTTCAGCTACATCTATTGGATTACCGGCCGAATGCTCGATGCAAGACGTGAAATTATTTGATCATCTTACTCCCCAGCTCCAACAACTCCTGGTTGATGCTAAAAAGTTTCAAACCCGCAACGGATTCAGATTCTGCTGGTCGAAGAACTTTATTGTTTACCTGAGAAAAACTGAAGACTCTCGCCCAGTTCTAATTAAGTCTCACAATGACCTTGAGAGATTAGCAGAGCGAGAGGGACTACCGTTGAGCTAAGTACTTTTTGATTATTTATTTATGTAGTAGATTTGTATCTTTCCTGTCACTTTCTGATGGCAGATGAGTCGCACTTCCTATCTACCCTTCCATTCAACCATCTAGATGATAGCTCTTTCAACCTAGCCTTGTATGAATTGTCCCACGGTCCTGTACAATTTGACAGTGACCGCCTTGATACGCTTTTATTTAATCCCATCGAGCAGCCAGAATTAAGCAATCCACTTTTTAGCTTTCTTGATCCTGAATCAAACTTTTTAAGTCGCCTGCCTACTAGCAAATATGTTGTTGAGGAAGAACTTAATGATCGGCTTGATATTGTGAACAAAAAAGTTAGCTTTTCCATAATGCATTTAAATATCCGTAGCTTACTTGGTAACTTCGATAAATTTAATCTAATGTTGGGGAATCTTCTTAAGCCTTTCTCTGTTGTTGGTGTGTCAGAAACATGGCTAAATGATGCCACTTCAGAGCTAGTAAACATCACCGGGTATAATTTTATCTCAAACTATCGCAAATCTAGATCCGGTGGGGGAGTAGGTATTTATTTACACAAAGATCTTGATTATAAGCTTCTCCCAAACTGTAATTTTTCTGATCCTGAATTAATCGAATCTCTCTTTGTCGAAATTAATGTTCCTCTTGGGAAAAACATTATTGTTGGGATTGTTTATAGGCCGCCGCTCCATTGTTTGCTAAATTGGGTATCCTTGATATTTTTCAAGTGAACTCATTTCAAATAGCCAAGTTTATGTTTTACTATCATAATCAATTGTTGCCTCCAATGTTCCTCAACTTGTTTGAGACAAGTAGTGAAATTCATAATTATGGCACCAGGACGGCTGGATGTTACCGCCCTCATTTCTGTCGTACAAACATTAAGCAATTTACAATTCTCTTTCAAGGTCCTATGATTTGGAATTCTCTCCCTACTTCAATTACCTGTTCAGCAAGTTTTCTTACCTTCAAGAAAAAAATGTTAGAATTTTTATTTAAACAATCCTGAATCTGTCATGCCGCACTCACACAGCACCAAATTATACTTATATATTATCCTTCGAGGTGGCCTCTCCTATAAGCCTTGTGGTTTCCTGAGGTCTCCTCGCCACTAACTTAGGTGTATTAAAAGTAAATATTGTGAAAATGGCAAATAAATAAATAAACAAACAAACGAACGTATAAGCATTAAGTATGAAAGAACTGACGCACTGGATAGCTGGCTACTATTAAACGAGTTGAAGGTGTCAAATGTCTACATCTGTTCGGCTTTCACTGAGGTGAATAATTGTTCTGAGTATATACCACACAAGTGAATAGTGCTTTTCGCACGCTCTGATTGGTTAACTCGGAGGTGATTGGTAAAGTACGATTCACCTCCGAGTAACCGGCGGGCGAGATTTTAAAATTTCCGACCGCTTGTCGGTATATCGTCACACTTAAAGTAATGTTTTGGTCTGCTAGTTATTCAGCTCGTGTGGTGCATACCAAAGCAATAATTATTCACCTCAGTGGTGATTATTCACCTCAGTGATGGACGATATTTACGTATATCCACCATTACTCACCTCCACTTCGGTGAATAATTGTTAACTATCCAGAATGTTAAAAGCCAGTTTGAGCTTTTAAAGAGCAATTAAAGTTTTGGTATAAAAAGAAAATCTGCGTACCTCCAATCGCGTTTTGTGGGAGGCTTCCATTTCCCAGGTTTTCACCAAATCTTCCACAATCTTCTCGAGAGACCCCTCCTTATGAACACGTGACCTCCCATCCAAGAACATTTTGTTGATTTTTGTATAACTGGGTTTTCCTTCGCGCCATTTGATTTCAGGATCATCCATGTATTGTCTGTGAGGACAAATGCTCTCGGCGTTGTTTGCCATATTGTTTGACCACGTAGCAATGTTAAAAATGCTGAAAACAATAAACCATCCTCTTTAAAAATTTTGTACTAGAGGCGCATAATTCGTCTGGGACGAACTTGGGCAAACATTTGTAGTGCGTCTGTTTAGTTCGACTAGTATGAAGACTAGCCTGTTCTGTTTACTATCTGAACGCTTGGAACAGGCTATATAAAGACGGGCACAAGACGCATTATGCGACTAGACGAACTGTCTTATTTAGTGCGTTTTTCAAGACGTACTAAAGCGGATTACTAAATGGCCATATTTATACCGGAGATGCATTATCTGTCCAGACGAATTATGCGACTGTTATTTTCTCCAACTAGTTTTAAGACGGGACGAACTATATGAGACGCATAATCCGTCTGCGACGAACTTGGGCAAACATTTGTATATAGGCGTCTGTTTAGCACAAGACGCATGATGCGTCTGGACGAACTATCCCTTTTAGTGCGTCTTGGAAGACGAACTTCTCTGGAGAATTCGTCTCGACGCAAAATGCGTCTTGTGCCCGTCTTTATACTAGACGAAGTAAACAGACGCACTACAAACGTTTGCCCGTACGTTTCTCCCAGACGGATTATGGGCCGGCTCTAGTATAAAAACGGCCTATTACATAACAAAGGAAACCTGGCTTCGCTTTAGGATTGATTTGATTCTTGCCTGTATAGACTGCTACCAACGCTCTTTCTTGAATATGCCCCTCAACGTCCAGCGGCCATGAACCTAAGCCTTACAGAAATGCTGTACTGACTACGTGACAGTTCCTGACGTGGGAAAAGGCTTGTAGGTCCGGTTCATACGTCGCATTTCTGCCGTGGATCGAATTCAATTCAATTAAGTGCGGCGGAAATGTGACTGTTGATTCATACGTCGCACTTGTGCCGCACTTAATTCATACTACACATTATACTTCTGACTGTGCTTCTTTTGTCTCGAGAAAATGCAAGAAAAGTTTTACCGTTCCTGTATTAGATTCAACACGTGAGAAATTCGATATTTGAATCGGTGCCGCATTTCTGCCGGATAATGCGACAAGACCAGTCGAACGTGCGGCAGAAATTCGGCAGCTGATTCAGACGTCGAATGTCTGTCGAATTTAATTATTTTAACTGAATTCAACACGGCAGAAATGCGACGTATGAACCGGGCCTAAGTTGTTGCATCAACACTCTACTTTCTTCCTGACATTCTGTTCAAGAGCTCAATAATATGACTTCTTTCATATCTAGTGCGGCTTTTTTTGGTCATACAAACCCTTTCAATTTGAATTGATCACTGATTGAACATTTGAATATCTAAAGGCGAGGCGGCGAGGCTTTTATTGTTTAATTTTACAACCCTTAATTCCCTTTCGGTTTTAGCGGGCATGAATAATTTCTTGTGAATTAATTAAACCAACGACTTGTCACGAAAGCAAGTCAAACAGCGCTGGACAACGAGCTTTTAATCCTGTTAGAGTCGGCATAGGCCAGGATAATGGCGAGAGTTCTAGAATTTTATCGGAGTAAAGCCTGAGGTTGCACTACAGAGGTTGGACTCGACAGCCATAATTAACTGAAGCCGTGGTGTCAACAGTTAGCCATCCATGGTCCTGCATGGCGTAAAAAAGCCCCAAATCATTGCACGTTTTGGAAGCGCCTGCCGCTTTCTTTGGCGTCAACAACTTACCTGGGATTGGGGTAGTGAAAAAGGGTTGTCTAAATGAGTTGTCTTCAAGACCTTTGATGGTCAGTCAGTGCCTTTGAGGCGTATACGTACAGTGTCAATATAGTGTAATCTAACTCAGGCAAAGTGCACGTAAACGCCTGGAAACAAGTTTAGATTCCATAACAACAGCGATGATCCTTTGCCTGCCTTGCAACGATTGCAACATGTACCTTCTTGTGGTCAGCGGCTTGCTTGAGGACTCTGAACCTTGGCGTGAAGTTTGGATAGCAAACACAGGATGCATTCTCTCTGCGCCTTGAAAAAGACTTCATCAACATAGCAGCAGGCGCTCGAAAAGGTGAGAACGAAGACGACTCGAATTCATTACACAAAGAGGGGAGATACTTTATGGACAAGACCCTTAAGTAATGGTTCGTGTAAAAACTATAGCGAAATCAGCAGGATTCCGGCAGCGTTAGCCGTTTCTTTCAGACAGGAAATAATTACCAGAGAGCAACTGTGATTGGACTAAAGCGAAAAAGCGCCAAATTCAAATCGTTTCCTTCAAATCCTCGCATTGTCAGGCAGTTAAATAAAACGACATTTGAACAGGACCAAGTTTGCATTTTTTCCTTTTTCTCTCTGCTATTGTTTTAAGATTTGTATGTGGGGAAGTGCCGTTTAAGAGTAATTTCTCCGCGCCGAAAAATAACGCGTGTCAAAAACAGCTCTGTTTAAAATATCCGTCAAGAGACATTGATTTGCCATTGGTGCGGCGTGGGATTTTCACACCTCAGTTTATCGATGGATAGCATTACACCCGCCAACACACGTTTCTTCAAATACAGGATACTTTCATTTTTATACAATTCTGATTTGTTGAACTACCAGTTTGGAAATATGGCCGAAAGGTAAGCTATTCGTATATTTCACTTTTACCAGTGAGGGATTGGATTTTATCTAAAGCACTTCCAAACGTCCAGTTCCAGAAAGCGACGCGCCGCAGATGAAATCGGCGACAACAGCTCAAAATGTGCACGGACCCAAAGTACCCACAAAGGAATAGATGCCAAGGTAATTGCTGTACGTGATAGCATTCATAAATTCTCTTACTGGACATGTATTTCAATTTAGTACCATTTGGTCATCTAACGTATAAACTTTCTTGCGGAAAGAAAAAGGGCATCAACATGAACGCGCCGTTGAACTCGCGAATATTCACATAATTTTATTTATTTATATCATTCTTCTTGCAAAAGTCTTACCTTTACAGGCTGTATGGAAACAATCCTTGCTCTCCGAAAAAACTCCGCGTGGTGGAAGAGTTGCGTAATGGAAAAGACCTGGCGCTGATTTCTCGCGAGTTGCAGATTGCTGTGGCTACAGCCGAAGTGTACGCGATTGATAGTTTTGCCGCAAATGCGCCGCTCGATGAGACGATACTCGCAAGACACATGGCTATCGATGGGGAATCTTTCAGTTTGATAAAGGCAGCCATCCACAATAACAAGGACGGAAAATTGCGCACTGTGAAGGATCAGCTGGCGGATGAATTTTCCTACAATCAGATTCGCCTGGTGATCGCCTGTATGATTCGCGATTTAGAAATTGTCTAGTTTCTTTTCTCTGGCTGTCATTGTTACTGACAAGTTTTCTTCCTTTCGTTCTAAAACAGATTGTATGTTAGTTACTTCGTTCAAAAATGTGAGACAGACCTCTGCTTATTCATGTTGTTTGGCAAATTAGGCAAATAAAGAATTGATATAATTCTGAAAACTTGGTTCTGAGTGTATTATTGATCAAAATGAAAGTGCCGTCCCTCTGATATATGCCAATACAAGAAAGTGTTAGCTACACTGGCTGGTTATCTCGAGGTTTAAAATAAAAGGTTGCACAATAATTAGCCAACAAAGCAACCAATTCCTACCACCTACTCATCCCAACACCTTTTCTCTACTCAAAACACAGGTAAAACAAGTCCTGCGTTATTATAGCGTTTAACAGTGCCAAGTTGTACTTTGTATTTCCTTGCAGCTTCCGAACAGACTACAAAATGGACAATGTAAATCAGAGCTTGAAAGCCGTCTTCGCCTATGCCAATCATTCACAAGTTCATCCAAATATAACTCCAGAACAGATTTCAAAAGAAATAACTCACATTAGACGCAAAAAATTCAAACAAAAAATACCCCCCCCCCACCCACCCAAAAAAATTCCTTATCATATCACTATTGCGCTTACCAATTGAAATCCCCAACCCCCCCCCCCCACTCCCACCCGGGACAGGGTGGGTATTTGACTTTCTGTCAACTCAAATGGTAATATATCCCCACCTTACTGGGGTACTTAAACTTGCAAAACCCCCACCTACAGTCCTGTAGGAGGAAAATTGAACATGGCAAATCTTGAGAAGTCCCTACCCCCAAGGGCAAAACATGCTATCAAATTTGATCAAACACCCTTCATTCCCCCACCTTGGTCCAGGGATGTGGCGGGTTGGGGCTTCCACTGATAAGTACAAGAGGATCAGTCTAAACCTTCCAAGCACTCAAACATTGCTTCTCTGCCAAATTGTACTTTGTATTTCCTTGTGGATTGCTAACTGATCACAAAATGGACATTGTAAACCAGAGCTTGAAAAGGCATTTACGCCTACGCTAATCATTCACAAGTTCATCTATTAGGGAGAATGGGATGTTATATTTAGTAAATATAACTCCAGAATAGATTTTAAAAGAAATAACTTGTATTAGAGGCTAAAAATTCAAACAAAAAAGACCCCCTCCCCCTGCCAACCAAAAATCTCCTTATCATATCACTAATACAAGAGGATCAGTCTAAAACTTCGGAGCGCTCAAACATTGCTTCTCAGCCAAATTGTACTTTGTATTTGAATGGTAAAAGTGTTGACAAGCCTGCACGACTCCTGCAGTTCGCAGATGAATAACCTATAACGCCTTCATAGCTTGGCTTTGACTAGGATGTCTTTTAGGGATTTTCCCTTACGATATGAGATAATGGGGGCTCCTTAAAGATATTTCTCAGTTGTGGTTGATTGTCTATAAGGTGCCATCTCCCCATTAGTGTGTCCTTTAGGTTAGGCAACGCTGGATGGTATTGTATTGTGCATACTTGACCAATTCTCTTGGCAGCATCAATGCGGGATTTAACATTATCAATCATCTTCCCTTCTAGTGTTAGCCTACTTTGGGCCTTAGTGTTTCCAATCAAAAATTTTCTGTTTGCTTTCGTGCATTACTTTTGATTGTCTTTGTCATCTCCTTATCTTTACACTTTCTGTACTCTTCTGCAAGAATGTTGAGAAAGTACATGTCCTCAGAGGTCTGTTCTTTGCCAGATGAACTTCCGAAGACTTGACTCCATTGCCTGCTACCTATAACATCAACCATAAGCTCCTGTAGGCTTTCCCCACTTTCATTGTGCACATACTTCATTGCGGTATTCCTCACAGTTTCTATAATTTGGCTTCTCATTGCACATTGTGTTTGCTCTTGGGCATCCTTGTATGGCCGAAGTGGTAAGTCAGGAACCTGTGTTCCTCTGGATACACTGTTCAAGTCATCAGTGCATGGAGAAGGGTCACTGTTGGCCACTGGGTTTCCCTATAAAAATAACAACAATGTATTACGTAAATGAATAGATTTCAACTTGCATGATTTACCACCCATACAATATTGGGAACAAAATTTACATACTACACATGTAAATAATTCTGTGATGCCTTTGTTTTACTTCACACCAATTTATATAAAGATGCATGGAAACTTATTTGGTGTAAATAGATACTAAAAGTAAATAAACAACACACAAAAACCGAGTTTCCACATAAAAACAACTTTTCCATACAAATTTTAAAAACTACATGATTTACAAAGAATTTCAGTATATAATATCCTAAATCCAGGTCACCAGCCTGTTTGATGGAGCCTGGGGCTCGTGAAAATCACTCAAAAATACAGTTGCATGCAACTTACACTTTGTTCTGGCAAGAAGTGAGATTTCTCATCAGTAAAGTTGTTTTCTTCCAATTCAAACTAAAAGCGAAGAGAACAGCAAAACCTTAGAAATGTTACAGACACTTTGAAGAGTATAAAAACAAAGAAATTACAAAGCTAACGACAATTAGATGTTGCATTATGACAAAAATTCAAATGTAAAATACAGACTATAGACTAAAAATATCAATACACAAATAAATGATGATCGACATTCTTGTAGGGGTAAAGAATCGGGAAAGTCAGGAAAAATAGCACAGGCTTATAAGACTTACGTATATGTACCATTTGGCTAAAATTATAGGTTTCCATCTCGCAATGGCAAAGGAAAGTCTAGTCTACTGTAATTCAACATTTTATAACGCGATGCAAACCAATGAGCTGTGTTTTCCAAAAATAATGAGCTGAATATTTCAGAAGTCAAATTTTGCTTGATGAGATACTAGCGAAAGCTTTCAAGGGTAGGATAAAAGAGACGGGAACTGATACGATGACTTACCACGTGCGCAGCAACAGAATTCTCATCCGCACTCTCCAGCTCACGATATTTTTCTTCCAATTCAATCCGGCCACGGCATGCTAAACAAATCTTCCTTTTTCTTCCTCCATGCTTGGAATCGACATTACAGTACTTTTCTTCGTAAAAGGTGGCCACACGAAGGTCAACGCTTGAATGGTGATGCCATTCTTGATGCTTGCTACAGCTGCACACAGCCACGAAGGGCATCTTTATATCGCCACAATGAACCACCAGATAAAACACGAGTCGACGATCGAAATCCACTACTAAGGCTTCACTCACTAATTATACTATATACAAACTGTAAAAGAAACTATATACAAACTATATACACACTCGCAAAATAAGGTTGTTGTTCAAAACAAAGCGAAGAAGTGGTGAATCCAATATGGCGGCGCTCTCGCGTATGTCCTTCGTGCCCTTGGAAAACCTTCCCCACATCGGAATCTTACGAAACTTTGAGAAACAATAGATCTTACGTCATCATCGACAAAAATACTGATGTTTCGGACTTATTCGCATTTTTTTCGTGCAAAAGTCGGGAAAAATGGATTTCAACCAATCAGAGAGCACAAAATTAATTAAATAATTCAATTATAATATAGTTCTACTGCTCATGCGTTGCCGTGCAACGCTATCGTTCTTAGACGGACCATTACTTAATAGATGCGTGCGAGCATCGTTGGTGTCAAATCAAATAATCTGAATAGCAGACTGAAAGACTTGAAATCAGCAGACGCAAATATAATGCCATAATGCCACTCAAAGAGCTAGCTAGATATTCATGATACTAGTGCCATAACACCATTACAAAAATAGGTGTACTACATGAAACCAAGAAATAAAGGACAGAAAAACATTACAAACACAATGCAAGTATCACGCTACGTAGCAAGCAAACGAAACGGAAAGAGATTTCTGAAATAACAGGATTCTCTGATTCGTGCCTGTCGAAAGACAGCAGGAAAAACGCCGATGTGAAAACTTTGCAAAATTGTCAATAACATCCTAAATCTAACAAACCTTTGAATCCAAAGGTTCCTCCTGCTAGCTCTTACTAATGGGTCCTAACCAAACTTCGTTCAAAGCCGGAGAAGGACGAAGACTGACTTCAGTTTAGACTAACTTCAACTTAAACGACTGATCACTCGTCCGACCAAAGCCAAGTAAAGTCAGGTTTTAGGGCAGATACTAAGATCACGTTTAAGTCAAGCGGAAACAGGAAAGAGCAAAAAAAAAAAAAAAAAAAAAAAAAAAAAGAGAAAAAAATATCATATCCGGGGGTGGGGGACTGCGTTGACTTAAAAACGTACCGCTGATCAGTATAGACTGGGGTAACCGGGTATAGTCCAGTTCAACCCAATCTCCCGACAGTAAATGTAGACAGTGTACATTTGTAATTCTACCCAGTTAATGGAGAGAGTCTACATTTGTAATTCTACCCAGTTAATGTAGAGAGTCTACATTTGTAATTCTACCCAGTTAATGTAGAGTCTACATTTGTAATTCTACCAGTTAATGTAGAGTCTACATTTATAATTCTACCCAGTTAATGTAGAGTCTACATTAGTGATTCTACCCAGTTAATGTAGAGAGTCTACATTTGTAATTCTACCCGGTTAATGTAGAGAGTCTACATTTATTAACACTGACAGTCTGAAAGGAATTCTGGGAAGTCAGCATTTTTGTTGTAAAAGGACAATTATCAGTGTTCGGACAGGACTTGAACCTGCGACTCTTCGCTTACTACTACTTCAGCGCTTAGGCCTAATCACTGTAGATAAGTGATATTCTTTGCAAGACTCTAATAAATATCTAGTTATACAACTTCCCGTCGTCTAGTTCTTCAGTGGTCTACTGGTAAGAAGCCGTTCCTACTACCTTTCTTGCTAGCGCAGTAGTTCCGGGTTGAAATCCAGTCCAAATATCGTGACTTTTGTTTTGATTTGTTCTTTGTTCTTGTTCTTAATAAATGTAGACTCTGTACATTAACTGGGTAGAATTACAAATGTAGACTGTCTACATTTACTGTCGGGAGGTTGGGTTGTCCAGTTTCGAGTTCCTCGTGACCGCTGAATAAAAGTACTGAGAACGCATTTGCACACCATTAGCCTCGACCTAAAGTAAAATATTCACAAATACCGGCGGGAAGGTGCCACAAATTTGAAAATTAAACAACAGACAGAGCTGTAAACTGGCCATCTTCTCGCTGGAATTTGTCAATACTTTACTTTAAGTCGAGGCTAACGGTGTGCAAATGCGTTCTCAGTACTTTTATTCAGCGGTCATGGCGAACTCGAAACTAGACTATTTCTGCGGTTCGGTTAGTCATAACTGCTTCAGTAAGATATTCGGACGAGTTTCAATGAGAAACTAGACTCTTCTCAGTAAGACGAAATGCTACCTCCACCTTTTTTTGGAAGTGAAAAAGTGATTATTTATTTTGTTTTTTGGAGGGGCGAATACGCTGTCGGAAGGGCGAAATAATAGTCTTCTTTATAAAGTTCCCGCGGTACACATGAGTAACTTACAACGCATTCAAGATAGTGCTGCCCGGCTCGTATGCTCAACACCAAGGTTTAATCATATTACACCTGTCTTATTTTCTTTGCATTGGCTACCCGTTACCTATCGTATCGAGTTTAAAATCTTAGTTTTAACATTTAAAGCAATATATCAACTTGCGCCGTCCTATATCTGCGATCTAGTTCAATTAAAGGAGAAATGTAAATACCAGCTTCGTTCTTCTGAAGAACTACTATTGCAGTTACCCATAGGAAAAACAAAGAAAACTCTGGGAGACAGATCATTACAAATAGCTGCCCCTGCATTGTGGAACAGTCTGCCTGCAAGTGTCAGAGACATCGATAACGTTTTGGT
This sequence comes from Pachyseris speciosa, assembly GCA_016490735.1. Taxonomy (NCBI): domain Eukaryota; kingdom Metazoa; phylum Cnidaria; class Anthozoa; order Scleractinia; family Pachyseridae; genus Pachyseris; species Pachyseris speciosa. The sequence goes on along the minus strand of JAEMWC010000080.1, from coordinate 746,272 downwards.
TTTTAAACGAACAATAAAGACTTATTTATTTAGGAAGGCTTTTGCCTGTTATAGTTAGAGTGACTACTTTTTAGATTATAAATTTTAGGTATCCTTAAGTATATTTTATTGTAATTATTATTGGTAGTTATAGTTGTACGGCGCATTTGATCCTATTCAAATGTTAATTTGCGCCTAATAAGTAATAAATTATTATTATATTATTATTATTATAAGAGCAATAAGGGTTTTCAGAAGGCCGATATCAGTCGTCAGCTTGGAATAACATCGTGTCCCCTAAAACTTTGTGCGCCTTAAACAATCCGATTGGATTAGTCTGTTTCCACAATTAGTTATCTCAAAAGGGTGATAAAACTCTCTGGGATCACAGAAGTACTCTATATAATTTTAATTCCTTCTCCACCTCCTTTAGTTTTCAATGAATGAGTACAATGAACTGAAGGTTGTTGTTGTTGTACGTTGTTGTCGCTAACTCTATTCTGGTTGAGTGCACCTGCGTAGCGCTGGTCGCTGGAGACGAGTCCGACGTTTGATAATCTTGGTAGTCAAGAAAGCTGGGAAGGCCAAGAAAAGGTGTAAGAAGGAACCTGGAAACTTAAACTAGCTCAGGCTCTAATGTAAACGTGTAAAACTGGGCCAGGCTGAACCTTGAATGCATCCAATCATTCAAAAGCGAGCGCAAATATGTTACATTTTTTGGGGCAAAATTCCTAGTGCTCTTCAAAAGAACTCGACTTGTTTCCTGGTCCGAGGAAAATGGCTCTCGAATAATCGACTGGACTACGTAATCGTATAAAGTGATTTTGCCTTTTATTCGATCTATGACAGAAAAAATACATAATTTGTTGAGAAATATAATAGACGAGCGATTCGTGAAAATCACAACAAGTATAATTTTACAATATTCAAAATCCATCCGTTTACAAAATATATCACTTACTTCTGTGGCGTATCCAGTCCAATTATTCCGGTAATACTTCAGGTCAATGAAACGGGTTATCAGAACAGTACAGTAAAACAGGTCAGTAATACAGGTCAGCGAGGTGAAATTACAGTTTTCTCTTCTGGAACGCGTACGTGTAAAAAACGTGTCATTCGAACTGAAAGGTCGACTAACTCAATCGTTTACGCGTATAGGTGTCAATCAAGATATTCTACGAAATCAAATGTCAATCAACGAGTCAAAAAAGTAAACATTAACTAGTCAGCGAAACATTTCCTGTAATTCCTTGCTTTGCCAGTGCGGCATATATTGCAGGTTAAAACTTGGCACCGCCTGATAGGCCATACAAATTTCAAGTCAACAAGGCATTCGAGTAGCTCGGTCCCTAATATAAAACTTGTGAAATTTAACCCGTTTGAACCCAAGAATCAAGGTGCAAAAAAAGCTACACAAATTTCTGGTTGAACTGAAATTCGACAGGTCACTCATGCAGTCCGAATCTTGGCGATCACATTCATTAACCCGCATCCGTACGATCGCTTATGCAATCGATCGATAGTTGAGAAATCACTCGAACAGTCGAAAACCATCGTCCGGAAAAGAGAGTAAATTGCCGTAATAACTCCCTTTATTGTTTAGGCTCATGTTAATACAGTACATACTTACCTTTATTTCACGGTGATGCTGATGTCGCAGAACTGGCCGGTATAAAACCAAGACTCTGTGATCCTCTTTTGTTAAATGGAGCTTATTAGCATAGTCAACTGATAAGAATTAAGAAAGCATTATTATTTCCGAAAGCCGATAAGCATGATAAAGCATTTCTAAAGAGGGTGATCAAATTCTTGAGGAGTTGTGAAATCAGGCCGCACACGTTGAGCTTGGTAACTGATGTCATGGGTGTGACGGAGGTGCCGGGTGGACGGGGGGGGGGGGGTTCCTTGGAAGGTTTGGGGGTGGCTTCCCGCGCGTTTCTCCAGTTCTGACCAAAATAAGCCATTTTACCAGCCCTTAAACCATTTTTAGAGTTCAGACCTGGCCTCTCAAATCCATACCCGTTTTTCAGACCCATTTTTCATTGCCGTTGCCGTAGCGTAATAAGCTTTGCGTCAATCCAACAAGAGAAGCTGTTAACAATTTATATTTGGTTCGAATGATGATTTTTGTTACTTCCGATTTCGCGATAACACAATTATTCGATCGGTCTTTAAAAAACCATACCCATTTTTAGACGGGATAATGCACAAAGTCTATAACCTTTTTCAGACCAAGACTGTTTTAAAAACCATACTGTTTGGTGCGGCACATGTCTATATAGCTTATATATGGGAGGTAGAGGCCATACGCCAGTGGATGGGGCTCATTATAGAGGCAGGGTGTAAGAGTCAGTCACTGTCTCTGCCTACTGTTGGTCCACCCTATCCATGTCAGTAGGTTCTTATAGGTTCATTATCGGGGAGGGGACACAACCACTTCTAGTAACTTGTGGTTCATGGCTTGACATGATGTCATCAACTCCCCCCCGCCGGGGGGGGCTTACTTCATTCTATGGTCTTAATGGGGACGTGCGGCCCGATAGGGTATGGTTTTCAAGGTGTTTTTATCTTGAACGGGGTATCGATTTCATCGCTTTCTGTCTTGAGGGGGGACTTATCGTGAATTGGAGTGAAATTTTGAGGAGGTTGAAGAAGGGACTGGAAATGTTATAAAAATGTTTTGAAATACTACCAGACAGTTGACACCCCACAAGTGCACTCCAGGTTGCTGGGGGAACTATTTGGTGTCCGTCAGTTTCTAACTTCAAATTCCAGTTTTAAACCTTTATTAAATCTTCAAAATTTCCTATGGCCCTCAATTTAACTAATTCTTTGAGAAAAATTATCTCTTCTCAAATATACCCAAAAATCATCAAAAATTCATAAAACATCCCATAACGTAGCTTCGTGGGATGAGCTTAGGGATTTTTAATTGCTTGAAACGCGAACGAGACGTCAACGAGACATCATTCTGCGTTAAATCCATGACTGTAAAGCGACGATGTTTAGGTTAAGTTCCGCCTTAAACAGCTGGGGCCTGACCATTGGTGGGCTTCCCTTGACTTGATGATTACAGGGCTTATTACATAACAAAACAGATAAGTCGATAGAGTTTTAGGTGACCGTCTACAATCAGCGTGAATGCCGTAAGTAATTAGTTACTGAAGTGACAAGCCGGGATAACGGCTCTTGTTTCATGCACTTTAAAAGTAACGTTGTACCAATATGCGCATGAAGAGAACAATGTCACAAGGTAGTTTTTGCGTTTTTGTTAATACATTACTAATTAAAGAGTGCATGATTACTTTTAGTATGTCACTCTTTTTATTGGGCTTATATATATAATAGTATTGTACTAGACCGACTATGAGAACTTCTCAACAGTAAAAGCATGCAATACTAAAACAAATCGAAGTTACTTTTCTATTTAACGTTTTACCGAAAACGATTATCTTGTTTACACCGCTTTTTTGATGCAGAAAGTACATACGTTTTACCATACCATGTTAGTTTCAAAAGCATTTCCAGCCATTTTAGAGGAATTTAATTTAAAAATTTTCCGGGGAGCATGCCCCCGGATCCCCCTTGTTGTCTGACGCTAACGGGTTGGAAGTGAGCCCCCCAAACCTGCTGCGCGGGCCCTGGCATACCAAGTAAATAGAACTCAGTGATTCCCTGATGCCGTAAGTAGATTTGTGATTGCCAATGTATCAAAATACGGTACTGAAACTAGTGCATCATTATTTCATCCTAGTCTTAAAAAGGGTATGATTGGGAGTTAAATGTCTTAGATGGGGTCTGAAAAATCTGAATTCTGTCTTAAAAGGGATAGGAAAATCAAGAAATTTGTGTCTTAAACAGGGTCAGGGTTTGAGCACCAGGGCCGCATCTCCCAACCCTAGCATCTGTTGAGAACCCCTCCCCCCCCACCACCACCCGGGACCAAAACACTTACCGGTATTTTTTTTTAGAACCAGTGGTATTGAATTGGCAGCCACCCAAGCATTAAGGCTGGCTGCCAATTCAATATCCCAGTTATAAAATCTACATTTCCGCTTGAACAGGACCTTATTATATCACAAACACTATATGCATGCATACACATACACTTTGTTGAGTTTCCCTTTTAAGGGATTTTGGCATCAATATGAAATATAAATGAAATAAGTAAACATCATAACATAGAAAAATCACACTATTTTAAGGCCGGGGTGCACCTGAACAATGTTTTTTGGCCCCCTAACATGGATTTAATGTGAATAACTCGTTCACGTTTCAAGCAATCCCTAATCCCTCCGCTTATTACACAAAGCTATGTTGTGGGATATTTTGTGAATTTTTGGGTGATTTTTGGTTATATTTGGGATGAGATAATTTTCCTCAAAGGATTAGTGAAATTTAGGGCTTTTGGGACTATTGATGATTTAAGGAAGGTTTAAAATTGGAATTTGAAGTGGAAAATTAGTATATGGACACCAAAACAGTTCCCAAGCAACCTGCAGTGCCCTTATGGGGTGGCAACGAACTGGAAGTGTATCAAAACATTTTTACACGATTACAATCCCTTCCTTAAACTCCTTCAAATTTCACTCCAATTCAGGTAGAGCCTCATCTTAAAGAGAAATAAAATGTCAACAAGAGGATAGCACTTAGGAGAAACAACTTCCGCTGACGCAAGATATCAGTCCGTGTGCCGTGGTGGTGGTGGCTGATCTCTGAGAAAGGTGGCCACGCTTATCAGATAGCATGCCCTGTAATGACCATGCTTGGGCAGTCAAGCTAAACATGTACAGCTACACGTACTCCCTGAGCACTTACAGTCCAGACTGAAACACTAAGACGACGTGGTTTTATTTTTCCTTTTATTTTTGTGTATTAGTTTCGAGGAAGACAAACTCGTTGATCTGAAATGTGTGCTTTAAATTAGTTATCACAGCTGATATTATATTCAGTTGGGTTTATATCAGATGTTGTCAGAATCAATTCAAATAAATAAATAAATAAATAAATAAATAAATAAATGACCATCTTAAACATTTACGTGAAAAGAGTCACGTTTCAGGACATAGCATGGCCTTCAAAACAAAAGACGTGACCGTAACCTTGAGTTGTCACGCCATACCTCTTTAGTGTTCAACAGAGACGTGCAAGCCAAAGTCTCAGCTGCAGGAGACGAGAACGATTGCACCTCAAGATGGCCATGTTGCGTGTGATTAACAACGCTGCACGTTTGAGTAGACTACAAGGAAAGATTTGGTCTCAAGACTTGTGGAAATTGGGGCAGAAATTCTTGCCAGCGCAGAAGTTTATGTACCCCACCACATCAGCATTGATTGGCCGCCATTTTCACAGCTCACCTCAACTGCCAAGGCTGCTTCGAGAATACGATGACGTGTTTAAGAAGTCTGTTGAAGATCCAGAAGAGTTTTGGGGTGAACTAGGCGACGAGATTGACTGGTATTCACCTTACACAAAGGTGATGGACAACAGTAATCCTCCTTTTACGAAGTGGTGGGTAATATTTTGGTTCAAAGTGCGACAAATAAACACACCTAGACACAGCATACTTGAAATTTAAACCCAAAGGCGTTCCGGTATCAGTCAGCTTAAAAAAAGAAATAAAAAGCGAGAGTTTTTGTAAATCTGCAGGGCGATAGTATTGGTTAAGCTTAAATGTTTCAGTTTGTTTTTAAAACCTCTGGGTCAAGGGCAATATTTTCCTTCCGTCCCTTATTCCCAGTTCCCCTAATTTTTCTTTCTGTTGCTCTCTTTACCTTAGAATAATTATGTTTTTTAAGACTGAGTAGACAGCGACTTATTAAACATCAAAAGTACGAGAACAAACCTTTGCAGAGTAGCTGACCAAACAGTCAGTGGTGCTGATACTGGTGATGGTGGGGGGTGGGGTGGGGAGTTGGTAAATTGCAGGGTATTCCCTGGTTCAAGCCAGCCTGACAGGGTTGTTTAACAAATCGAAATGTGGTTTAGCGTTGTCTGTACTCTTATCAACATCTATATTCGTCATCACAGTGTTCAAAATGTTGTGGACTTATGAGGTGCAGGTGAATAAGTCCATAACAAATTTTGACCACTGTGATGATGAATACTCTTTGATAAGAGTACAGACAACACTAAACCACATTCCATTAATTTTGTTTTTACCAGAATATCAATGTCAAGGAAAACGATAAAGGCATTGCGTGACACTTTGACAGACAGCGTTGTCTTGACTCTTATTGACAACAGCAAATTGTGAGATTGTGTGATTGTGAGATGACTAGCAATTGTGGAAAAAATAGTTTTCAAAAGAAATGCTTCTGGCCAAATTTTAGTCAAATTTCAAAGGTCTAGTCTTTTTTGGTCTTGCTATCTCTAGAGTCTTTATGCCTTTTGATAAAAAAGCCTCAAGTTTGTAGAAATGCTGGTTTCATTTTCTTGAAATTTCTAAGATTTGCTATTTTCTTATGCGTTTATGAGTTTGATTCCTTTTTACTTGTTGTTGTTGCTACACAAGAATGATATCACCAGTGAAAACCCTATGGGAATTGTGCCTACTCTTTTTCCCCTTTTGACATGTAGTCCACATTTTTTCTGAAATGCAACAATCTACTACCTTGTAGGTTTGTTGGTGGTGAAATGAACACGTGCTACAACTGCCTTGACCGGCACATTGAGAGAGGAAAACGACATCGCACTGCTTTGATTTATGACAGTCCATTGACTGGCAAAATAGAAATGTACTCATATGAAAACCTACAACGGCTAGTAAGATATATTGCTTCTTTAACATTTATTAATGCTGCTTGAATGGTCATAATTTGTACTAATTTTATTTTTTCAAAAGCTCTTCCTTTAATCCCTCATTTTGTTGTTTGCTTTCTCTCAAGTTCCTTTCCCCATTTTGTTTTTGTCAATGTATTGCTATTATTCTATGCTTTTCTGTTTGTTGTTTTTATTTCCTGGAAAACTTGTTTACTTCCCTAGGTGGCAAAGTTTGCAGGAGCATTGGCAAGTTTAAATGTTGGCAAAGGGGACAGAGTTGTGATTTACATGCCGATGGTGCCTCAGGTACACGTGTTACGTTTATTAATTGATAAGCTGACAAAAATAAATAAAATCTAATTGATCAACAACTGATAATATGCACGCTTTGTTTTACAGGCTGTTGTTGCCATGTTGGCTTGTGCCAGACTTGGTGCAATTCATTCTGTTGTGTTTGGAGGTTTTGCTGCCCAGGAGTTAGCAAGAAGAATCGAGCATGCAGAAGTAAGTGAAGAAATTGACATACCATGCAGTTATAATCTTGGAGAGTCATAACCCCTCTCCCCAATATTCACTCTGTTGGATCCTAAGAGTTAATTTACTACAATTTAATTATGGCCTGACTCAGTTTTTGCCTCCCTAATGAGCTCATTTTCTAAGGTTGTAGTGCAGCTGGCATTTTGAAGTTAGTTGGCTAGTAATATAGAAGATCATGGGTTTGCATGATTTCTGTTGGCGAATTGGGATATTCTTTTACCTTGCTGAACACAGTTCCACTGTGTTCACTATTGTTTCTCCACAAGAATATGTGGCCGCTGCACACAAATCCTGCGAGTTCTGGATCTTTAAGAGCTAAACTGATTGGCGGATAGTTTCTACATCACAGAAATCGTTTTTGAGCTTATAGATGTTACTTTTCGGTGTGGAGAAACGACTACTGAAAATACATCTGCGTTCGGAGGCTTTGTGCTGCTTAGATTTGTTGTTCATTTTATTTACACAACACTGGAAAATTAGGACTGAGCATGTTTCAATGTGCATTAAATCTTAGATGAGTATTCATTTTGGCTTTGTCTGGCAATGTATGCACAGTCTAATGAAGTCTTATTTCCCCATTATTTTAATTCAGCCACGTGTTGTGGTAACTGCATCCTGTGGTCTGGAACCCACTCGTATGGTGTATTACAAACCCCTTTTGGATGAAGCAATCCGGTTGTCAAGTCACAAGCCTTCTACTTGTATTGTTTTGCAAAGGGACCAGGTAAATATTTTTCTCTGGTCTTTTTTAAGAAATAGCCAGTCAAATAAAAACTAAGTCAAAATTTAAGTTTATTTGTTTACCTTTAGTTAATAATCTTATTGGTGGAACAGAAGACCCAAGAGTCAGCAGTATAGCAACTAAAAAGTAATTTTGTTTTTTTTTTAACATTTTTGATGAACAGTTTTAAAACTAATTTGATTTTGACAAAAATGTGATGACATTACAGTCTTCATCATATTTTCAAGTTTTTTGGAGGAATATTATTATATTATTATTTGATTTAATAAAGGACATTAATTTGTGGCCGTTTCCTGATGTACTGCCCAGTGATCTTTCATTGTTACCAGTGTTCAGGTGAAATCATTCCAGGGAGAGACATAACCTGGGACCAAGTGATGGAGAGGGCACAACCACATGACTGTGTTCCAGTTCTCTCAACTGATCCACTGTATATTCTCTACACCTCTGGTACCACTGGTGACCCTAAGGTAAGATGAATCAGAGGCACGTCATGTAGGATTTCAAATTAGCTCTCAGTAAAGTACTGTACATGAAAGCAATACTGAAGGATTCATATCAATGAGGCCTTCCATTAGGGTTGGTCCGGTGTCGCCTTGTTGCTCGTTTAAGACTCCATCTCTCACTTAGTTCGTTAGGGATAAATGTTGCTGTCGCAAATAAACAAAGAGGAATGGAAAGTGAATTGTCCCTGTTGTGCTTTTCTGCCAATTTCTGTCGGTTGTCAGTGTTTTGGGAGATGATTGTCGCTTGTTTTTGGAGCCATGTTGCTTGTCGCTTCTACCCATTGGAAGGCCTCATCAATGTTGCTTGTAATTATCCTTCTACTCATTTGTTCAGGGTATTGTACGTGACAATGGAGGACATGCAGTAGCTCTGCATTGGAGCATGAGCAATGTGTATGGAATAAATCCTGGAGAGGTGGGTATACTTAAGAATTCCAGGTCACTCATTTTAAGTGTTAATTTAACAGGCCGCATTGCAAAAGGTGTTTGAGTATAGTGGTAGCTCAAATAACAATCCACTGGTAGTTATTTTTTAAAATTACTCTACTGGTGCGGTGAAACTATTTTAAAAATCATTAGGTGCCCTAAGCCATGGATGGTCAGGACGTACCGGTGAGTGGATTGCAATTTGAAAAAAGTTTAGCCGCTAGGTTGAAGTCTGTCCTTCTCTTGGAGCTCTGAGACCTCTTTGTGTGCAAAAGAGATTCTTAGTTTTGATTTGACATTTATAACGTTTCTCAAAGGGCTATCCAGTTTAATATCAAATTGATATGGATATGATTTTTCTGGTTCTGAACTTTTTTGCCCATATTATTCTACATTTGTTTTGTTATTATATCAGGTTTGGTGGGCAGCATCTGATCTTGGCTGGGTGGTTGGCCATTCATACATAGTTTTATGCTCCACTGCTGAGTGGTTGTACCACAATTTTATTTGAGGTCTGTATTGGTAAAGAAAACTTTCATTGCAATGTTGTGCAATATATAAACAATAATATTCATAATTTGCATGAAACTACGTACTTGCAAATATTTGTCTGCAGACATTATTATTTTGTTCTTGGAATCAAGTCGTTTCTTGTGAGCTTCTAGGAGTAGTTGAATGTTGTTATATGGTCTTATGTTTAAGCTCCTTTTATTGTTTATTTTTACTTTTAAATGTAACACTAGCACCATCCTAACTTGTATCTAGTACCCTCCAATTTCTTTGCTTGTACTCTTATTTTCATGAAGTTGACTTCTGAGAGACTGGATGATTTCTCTGGTGTTCCTGATGAGCTCTACCACTTCCTTTTTAGCATGTCTCTGTAAACAAATAGAATCATGGCATTATGCGCATGTTGTCGGCTTCCCCGTGGGGTCGATCCCCGGGTCAACCAGGGAGATATGTGGGGGAATACAAATACAATATGTGGGGGAATAACGACATTGTTTTGCGATCAAATATTAGGGGTAGGGGAAATCACGAGTTTGTAAAGGATGTCAAGGGGATTTTCTTCTGAGAAACACCCCACCCAGGGGTCTTTCTCATGCGAGATTCCCCGACTCCCCAGGGAAATTCCTCAAGTTTGTTTGACTGATTTTACAATCCCCTGATTAGCTCGGGGGTTGACACCACGGGGAAGCCAATGACATGTGCATTGCACATATCAGTGTCAGGTCTTAAGGATACTCTGGGTTGTTCTTTGTTAGTCAATAAAAATTGGACTTCTAATCTACAGTCAGCCAATCAGTCTTCTTTCATTCAAAATATTGAATTCCAAACCTTCAAAATCTTCTTTGCTTTGGCAGGATCTTTTTTGGAGACTTGCGTTTCGTTCTTTAGTCCGTCCTTTGTTGTCGTTTCTATGGTTCTTTCTCCGGGAGATGACGGAAAACAAAACTCGTCTTGGGTTTTACCCTTCAATTTTTCTTTGTTGTCGTCTTGCATTCCCAGTAGTGGTGGATGGGATTCTGAAAGATTCGCACGGAAGTAGCTTGCTTTTCTTCATTATCAGAACAGGTTCCAGTTTTTTCATCATTCCAGAGCTGATAGAAGGAGCAGCCTTCTGAAAACAAAATATAACAAAACGACAGCTCGCAAAAGCGAAGCGACTCAGAATGTTACAATTTTACCGTAAATTAAGCTTTCTATTACAAAAAGCTCAAACTTTATACCACTTTGGAGCAAGTTACTTTCGCAAAGCGCATTTTTCTTTTTCCTCTGTCTCCCTGTTACATGCTGTATACAAATGAATGCGATTTACGAGTTTTAATTATAAAACGATCAACGACTGTGGATTTTGCTTCACATTTTCCCGCCAAAACTGCACGTCGCCCGCCTGACTCCCGCCTCGCTTTGTGAACGGTAGGGAACCTGGGAACGAGTTGGCCATGTTTCGCTTCTCACCATTCAACTGCACTTCACATGACTCCGGCTAAAGTGCCTTGCGAGTTTTGTATTCTTTGGAAACCTCATTTTCGTGGTTTGATTACTAAATCAGGTATACTTTTCTGTAGGGCAAACCAGTGGGAACACCAGATGCTGGAGATTTTTCCGAGTTATCGAGCAGCACAAAGTCGTAAGCATGTTCACTGCACCAACCGCCATCAGAGTTATCAGAGCTGAGGTAAACAAATAAAAGAAACGCTTGTTAGGCGTTATCTCCCCGTCTTCACTTCCTGTCTCGACTTGTCACTCGAGGACTCCCCCTTCACGCCATTGTAGCTTCACTTATGCGAGAGAGGAGTCTGGGAAGTAGATCGCATTCACTGTGCCAGTATCTGTTACACACTCAGCAATTAAGAATTGTTCCGTTCCGCCATACCCCACCAAGCAGAACCCTCGTATGCATGTGGCGAAATGACTGGAGTCTACTACTGCCCGTCCAGCACCGGTCGGAATGCCCATCCCATCCCGACATACTGTCCGACATGCTCCTTTGGCCTGGTGCGAACTGGCTGATGTGTAGTATCGTCCATTTTACACCAGATTCCAAAAGCGCCCACCCCTCCCCCCCGGGCAAACACCCGGGCATTTGATTTTTGTTGAATGATCAAATGCCGCGCTGTGTTTCCAGTTTAGACGGTCAAATGCCCCACTGTCAGGGCCTCAAAAAGGGCAAATCAAGTGTAAATCTATAGCAAATCACTAGTTGCATGAAGCATTTTGGCACGCTGCCCGCTCATAATGAATATTTTATTCTAAAATCGCTTACGCTTAACCTTTTTCAAACCAAATCCGAAAAATTGTGCGCTTAAAACCGATCTCTTTTGTCGGCACACCAAACTTTGAATAAAAGCATATCAACTGTATATTTAGTAAACAACGGAAAACCTACGCGGAATCTTGAAGTGAAGGAGCGAAGCGGCTCCCGTGGTGAATGAAGAAGAGCTTAAGCAACGACGACGACGGTAACGGCAACGAAAACGTCATTTTAAAATATAACGTCTCGTTTCTGTAACTCTTTCGCAATTATTCCAATGTGTTTAACTTGGAAACTGCTGGCGATATGTCCAGAAACTAAATTCCTACGAACGACGTCAAAGTAAGGAAAGAGAAAGAAACATTTGCCGTAAAATTTCGTCATTTCACGTTGTTTTATTTAATGTTGAAGAACGTGGGAAGTGTTTGCACAATCTTCCGAGCCAGAGGCTCATGTTTTGCAGAGACGCACGTGCAGAGCCATTGTTTTGCTCATTAAGCGTATTGTTTTGTGGCGTTCTCGTTGTCGTTGTCGTCGTCGTCGGTTGCTTAAGGTCCCTATTTTTTACACGCGAAAGACGCCCGAAACCCTTTAGCTGGCGACCGCCGACCAATGTTTAGCCGATAGTCAAATGCCCCACCGTGCGGGACAAATTTCGGATCAAATACCCGGGGTATGCCCGGGGGGGAGGGGGGGTGTGGATGGGCACTTTTGGAATTGACTGATACATTAGATCCCGTTCTTCGTTTCCTCTTCAACAGCTTGCGAAGTTACTGGAGTATACTCCTCTGTTATGGTGCGAAGTGACCGAGGTCTATATCGCTCAAACTGCACCAGTCCTCATAGCAATCCTGACCTTGAAATTCCCGTCAGTTCGGCCAGCCACACTTGAGCTGTTCTTCTTATTATTGCTGTACTGCTTTAGCGTCGACGAGTACACAGATTGTATTATTTTCCTAATAAATGTATGTTGTTTTTTGGTGTTGCAGGATCCAAACTGCGAACTGATCAAACAGTATGACTTGTCACAGTAAGTGTGAACGTTTTTCTGTCCTCAAAGGACGCGAGGAGCTAAGAAGCACTGAAGCTACAGTCAGGAAGAACGAGGGAAGAGATGAGCTAGATATAGGCTGGTAGGATGTAGTTAGTGAGTCAGAGCACTGCTTTTGGTGCCCGCTTGTTGCTATTTCAAAGTGTCCCCAAGGTTTTTGTTAATTCGGGAATTGCTGGTTTGCTGCCTAAAGTGCCCATAACCCCAAAAGATTTTTTCGGTTAAGCAAATCTTTACACCTGTTCAAAACGCTTTACGCCTTTTCAACCAAATCTTGACTTTTTATAGCTTGTAAAAGGTATGAAATTTAGCAATCATCTGTCACACGACCGAGCATCGCGGTAAGTCTTTGTAAACATAGACGTAAAGCAGTTTGTGACATCAAATCAGGTATAGGCCCACGCGCCTTCTGACTCGGTAGTGTACCAAATGATGCTAAGTTTATCGTAAGGTTTGAAGCCCATAAAAAAAACAGTCCGACTGGAAATAAAGGCTAAATTGTTTTGAAATATGAGCAAAGTTTTATATTACCGGAAAAAATATTTTGGGGTTATGGGTACTTAAAGTATTCAGATGACACAGTACTCTTATTTTTCATAACGCGCGAACGAGAACAGCTTCCTTTGCAAGCTGGTTTTATACGGATTTTCGTTAAATTGTAAGCCTCCTTGTAAAATCATTAATAATTCATAAGACTAACGACCAATCTACGGGTAGTATTTGAGTCACATGTATACCTCTCTAAACCCCAATAAAAATCATTAACTTTCATAAAGGTGTCCTGCTCCGCTAATTAGTATGCATTAACTTTGATACAGATCTCTGCTGATTAACATTACAAACACGACAAACACAATCTATTGTTTGATTTCACAAGTAACATAAAATATTCGCGTCCGACCTTTATGGGCTTTAAAACGGCGAGCCGCAGGCGAGCCGTTTTAAATGCCCGCTCATATTTTATGTATTACTTATCACTGGCGAAGCAAACTAACTGACTCTTGGTGTAACCGGGTCTGCCCTTGGTGTCGGCCCCGGGGCCTACCAGGGAGATATATGTGGGGGAATACAAGGAGATGGATAGGATTCTTTGCCCGAGGGTAGGGGAAAATCTTGACATTGTTTTACGATCAAAGATTAGGGGGTGGGGGGATTCACAAGTTTGACACCTCAACCAGGGGACTTTGTCTTGAGAGATTCCCCGACCCCCTGGGGAAATTCCTCAAGTTTGCATGACTGATTTTACAATCCCCCTGGTTAGCCCTGGGGTCGACCTCACGGTGAAGCCGATGGCATGTGCATAAATACGTTGCAAGTTGAAAAAAGAAACTCACGTGCAAGGCCATGGGAAAGAACAATGATTACATGCGTTGTGTTGCTAAATGGCCGCACGGGTCGCATGATAATTTCAAGTATTTTGAAATGCCGCTTTATTTTTTGATAGTTTTCGCGACTTGTTTGTGGCCGGAGAACACATGGATAAAGACACCATGAGGTGGACAAGGAAAGCAATCAGCGCGCCCGTGTATGACAACTGGTGGCAGACTGGTAAAGAAATATAGGGGATTAGTTTCTAAAGAAACTGTGGCGCTGCGTCCGTGGGGGAGTGAAACACGAACATTTGGTTTATCAACGGAGTCGATAATGTAAATTGACCACCGTACAGGGATTCGATTAGCTGACGTTTCGAGCGTTAGCCCTTCGCTCTGACGAAGGGCTAACGCTCGAAACGTCAGCTAATCGAGAGGACTGTTTACAAAATTCTTCTAATCTTTTTGGCTGATATGCCCTCGCCAACCAGCAAATCTAAACTTTGGAATTGCATTATCCCATAGTTCAGTTATTAATTTGTTCCTTTTTTATCACCTGGTAGTTTTTTGTCTAGATAATGAAATAGTCGTGCTTCTTCACATTAGCTCATTCTTTTCCTTTAGAAACCGGCTGGGCGATCACAGCCCACGCGGTGGGACTGGGTCGACCCATGGATGAGCATTTAGAGACCACTGGGAAAGCGGTGCCGGGATATGATGGTAACACAACTGCTCATTTGTTATGCGGGGAGGGGGTTATGTTTATTCATGTATCCGGGGGACTCTGGGGTTTCCAAGAACTGGCAGTTCTTGGAAACCCCAGAGGCCCTTCCCCCCCCCCCCCCTAGTAGGATTGCACCTCTTTGAAACCTGCAATTTCACTGGATCTTTATAGGTTCCCCCTCTATTGTTTTAGGGCCAGGTTCCATTGTTTTCATTCTTTGTTTTTTATTTTTTTAACCAAACTTGTGACGTCTTGCAAAAGGGGCAGGTCGCCCCCTTGGAAATGTTGATAAATGCGAAATTACTCCGCCGCAAGGAGTATCATGCATCATATATAATTGTCTATTGGATTTTCTGTTTCCGAGATTAGGGGTCTCGGCGTAATGCATTTCATGTATCAGTCCCAGTTTCTATTTCCATGATTTCTGGAGTCTTCGTTTTATTTTCAGTCAAAATTGTCAAGGACGACTTGTCTGAAGTTGACCGTGGAGACCTGGGTCAAGTAGTTGTCAAGTAAGTAAGCGAGTATGTGTATGCCACACAAAACGTAGGTGGTCTTAATACTTGCCGAAACGTGCTTTCTGAAAGTGGGTTTTACGCACATACGTCGTGTTCCACGCGCACCCGGCAAACGCACTTGGCACCTTCAACTTACTTGTCTGCATGGTGAATGGAGTAGATAGCATTTGTCGCTGCCGTGTTTTCGTTAGCTTCCCACGCTGACGTCTTTGGGCTTGCCACGCATTCCTTCCTCCGGCGAACGTCTGCTCAACTGAACCGCCACTACTTATGGAAAGTATGACTTCGACACCGGATTTATTCCAGACGGTGCATGTGAATTGTTTGGCGGAATTTACTCCGCGGTTGTCGATTTCCATTCTTACGCAGCTCGTTATTGGCTATCTGTTATACAAAAGGCTAACCACCAGCGAACGGAAGTGGCAGTTCAGTTGAGCAGACGTTCGTGGTTGAGGAACGCGTGACGAGCCCAAAGACTTCTGCTTAGGAGGCTATGTTTTCTTTTTTATGAATTTTTTTTCCTTCCTTCCAGGCTTCCTCTTCCACCTGGCACCATGTCAACTCTTTGGAAAGCTGATGACAGATTTATGCAAACTTACTTCACTAAATACCCTGTAAGTTGTGTTCTCTTTGGCCGTATTGATCTAGTTAATTAAGGTTGACAAAGGAAGGCTAATTTGCTTGATCCTTTTTCACGCACTTTATTTGTTTTCTGCTAGGGCTATTACGACACCAGTGATGACGGTGTAATGGATGATGATGGATTTGTGTCAATCATGGCACGCTCTGATGATGTCATCAACGTTGCTGGCCACAGAATCTCTACAAAAGCCTTGGAAGAGGTGACAGGGTTAAAGCTTTATTCAGGGGCGGGGGGAGGGCGCGGGAAGGACGTGAGTGTATCTTGGTATTGTAATACCTGTCGCAAATTGAGCTGAGCTTTTTTGCTGATAGCAGCGGTAACAGAGCCATTTGTACCGTTGCACTGAAATAACGGAGTTTTAATACTCTGTTACCTTTGTACCTGCTAGTTTTGCGTGGGCTTTATTCATCACTGCTCAACGTTAAAATTCGGTGGAAACTTGATCCACAGTTTACTTTTTTCATTTTCTCTGCGCTGTAACTTGAGCCTTACCGAGTATTTGTTTTCTACGGATTTGGCGACGACGGCATTGATGTTGGTAGCAAGTATTTTTTTTAATCTAACCGATATTGTTGTTGTATTGCAGGGGATGATTCGCCTGGGTTTTGTCATTGACGCGGCATGCGTTGGTATGGAAGACTCAGTCAGGGGTCACGTGCCTGTTGGCTTCATAGTCATAGACAAAAGTAAATGAAATGACAGATATTTTTTAAATTTTGCCCGAGTCAGAGCAGCGAATCGAAACGGTTTTACACTGCAGTATACGTTCATTGCTCATCTTTTTCTGCCCATTTTTTTTTTATCTGACAGCGGTTCAAATTTCAAGAAAGGAAGCGATTGAGCAAGTGATCAAGAGCGTGCGGGAGTTTGTTGGACCTGTAGCGTTTTTCAAAACTGCTGTCATTGTACCTTCTCTTCCCAAGGTACGTCATGAAATTTCCACGTACACAAACACAGTCTCAGACATCAAGTGGTTCAGACTGCTGTGTTAATAACCGATTGTTTTTTCAATTCAGTGTTTGGCTGGCAGATGCTTTAATACTTTGGCAAATACTTGTTTCCTCGTTCTTTTGTTTCCCTTCAGACTCGTTCCGGCAAAACAGTCAGGGGTGTTCTAAACAAGATTCTGCATGGCAAACCTTATAGGGTAAGAAATCATCAGTATTCCCTTGGTACTTCTTCTCTTTGGAGAAGAGAACGGACGAGAACAGTGTTTCAGTCTAGATATTTTGCAGGGTTACCAGTGTTTGATTTTTTTTATTTCCAATGATTGTTTAAACCATACTGAGTCAACTCTCTACAGATCACCCCAACAATGGAGAATCCTCACGTGCTCCAGGATATCGAGGAAATTGTACGAGAAGAGGGCATCATTGAGCGCACGTTGCCGCACTGAATTGATGAACGCGCAAGAGTAACTGCGGGGTTTCTAAGAGTGAATGTCACAAGAGTTAGAATGTCCTGAAGGCGGGAACTGTGAATATTACTGATAGTAGGCATATTTAGCAACGGCAACGCAACGTCCAACGAGAACACGAAAGCGCGCGACAAGGACTGAACGCGACTTCCGGTTCTAAATTTGCCGTTCTGCCATTGGTCATATCGGTTTTTAGATCTGCGCGCGTCGTCGTAACTCAACCTCGTTCCCAGGGTCGGGAAGAGGAGAGACCCTGGGAACGAGGATGGTCTTGCTAAATTTTTGTCTTTGCTAAATCTACCTCTCGGGGATTTTTAGAGGTACATTCCTTTGTACAGGGCTGGTAATAAAGAAATGGAGTTCATATTTTAACATGTACAACAACCTTCCAACTATGGGCTATTGTATTCTAGTAAAGAGCAAGTAGAAAATATAATTGATTGAATTAGAATCACGGATACGGAAGCCAGGTGTTTTAAAATCTGTTATTTGATGTTTCTTTCAGTTACTTACACATGTACTACCGGTAAAAAAATGAAAATATAGCTTTATTGTAGCACTCACTGCGTCCCGTTGTAATGTGTGCTTAATATTCAATATATTATTCATGAGGAACCTGTTTACGTTAAAGATCTGTAAATCAGTTTCTGTACATTATTCTACACTTTCGGAATCTAAGATCATCAATACAATTTTTAGACCAAAATAAACTACAATTCTACATGACTAATTGGCACACGCGAAATGCGCATGTATTTAACTACTATCCTGCGAAATCGCGAGGAATACAGCGCTTTTCAATTGAGTGTCGTAAAACCAAAACCAAAGCAATTACTCTGACCAATCACAACAGAAGTAAGCAGTGCAATGAGCCAATCAGAATACGAAGCGATTACACGTAGCCGGCGCAAAGCCCGGGAAAATGCGCGCGTGCAAGTCGCGATTGATTTTGGTTTTGCTTCTCATTGGATGAGAAAGGGTTGCGAGTTTTCCTGGCCAATCACAGAGCGAAGCAATCCAAAACCAAAGCAAAATGAGAATTACTTTTGACACTCAATTGAAAACCGTTCTATCACCTAATACTAAGCCGGTAAGGCCGTAGGCCTAGTTGGCTAAAATCAGGCGATATTCCGCAAGATTGAACAGGACAATTGCGAGTGCACGTCAGGTTGAGGGCGGACTGCTTGGTGTTCGTCCATTCATTCTTACCTCCAAATTAACTTTTTAATCACCTTAAAATCCTAATTTTTCTCACTTTCCTTTAAAATCACTTCCCCCTTTTATTCTTTTTCATAAACACTCTAAAAATCACCCAAACATTCCGAGTTATTTATGGGGTTAG
Source organism: Pachyseris speciosa (assembly GCA_016490735.1). Lineage (NCBI taxonomy): Eukaryota > Metazoa > Cnidaria > Anthozoa > Scleractinia > Pachyseridae > Pachyseris > Pachyseris speciosa. Next base: position 727,557 of record JAEMWC010000080.1, on the reverse strand, counting down.
GTGCTACAAAACCATGATGGTTTTTTGGATTGCATGAAATCTCGCGAAGATAATAAGGATAAAAGGTAAAACAGTGACAAAAACGTAGCATTCAGCCATATTGCCCCCTTAAGCACCGAATATGACCAGAATCTACAATATTAGACAGATCTCTTGGGCAGGTTTCAACAGTTTGCCTTTTAAATCCCTCCCCCTCCCTGTTCAATGTCGGAACTCACGTTCTTGTCAGCTATCTTGCAAAAACAATCACGATTTTAATGCATCACCCCCATTTCATCTTTATGGATCCACATATTGCCAATGAATTATATATGTTAAACTTTCCACACGAAACATCCAGACTATATCATAAAAACCTAAGAAGTTATTAAAAGAAAAAGACTATTTTTCTTTTTCATACAATCTCCGACAAATATGTTGGGAAGGTTGCAACAATTTGTCTTAATGATGCCCAGCCTCCTTTCAATGTTGGGTCAATGTTGGGTCAATGTTGAGTCGAACCACACAATTTTCGTGCTTTTTCATTTGCTAAACATCCAACATTGAACTGGGGGGAGGGGGAAGGAGAAAACATCCACACCAATGAACAGTTAAGGTAGTCAAGGAAAACACACACTTCCCAAGTAAAATTGTCGAAGATTGCAGTTTCCCCTTGCAACATGACTTGATCAAACATCCAGGGCCCAGTTTCTCGAAGCATGGTTAGCGCTAACCAGGGATAAATACCATGACAACCTATACGTTTTAATACATCTTAACCAATGGTTAGCGCTAACCATGCTTCAAGCAACTCAGCCCAGGTCATCAAAATAAGAGAAATAAAATGTCTTGTAGTTGAAACAAATTCTTCTAACTTGTATTTTAGGAAATAAATGCAGAATAGTGAGGAGAAAATTGACAGATGCTGATATTTGGACTTAAGTGGTTCTTGAATCCCGAATGTGCCCTTCAGTGAAGCTTTCCTTATCTCGTTTCTGTTTCTGTGCAATAAAAACATTTGTTGGGTACCCTGTGGCGCACTCGTTTCCACCATCACTCACATGTGCAAATAATGAGAGCATTTTTCCATCAGCAGATATTGTTTGCTCCATATGTTGCTTGAGTGTCAGAATTGATTAAGATGGGCGTTGCTTCCGTTGCTTTGTTCTTATTAACAAAGTATTTGCGGATTTTCTTTTGCTGGATAAAGCCACTCTCCGGGAATCGCTTCTTTTTGCTATACACTGTCTGCACAATGATACCAAGAACTGCCAGCAGCACCCATGTGGCTGACAGGATGTAGTCTAAAGGAGAACAAATTGACAGATCAAGTGTCAGTGGCACCCAACCACAAGTTTCGGTTGATATCTGTTCGGTGGAGGGTAGTTCACCTTGGGCTTTCAGTGTCAATTAAATAGTGCACTCGGATTTTCGTAACTGAAACGGGGTCTAAAAGGTTTGCAAAAGGGAAATCGAGACCCCTACAGTGTTCGGAAGGTCGTATTGGCTGTATTTGGCAGTCAAAAATGTCAGCTCGCATTTTCAGAAAGGAAACTGTTCCCTTGAAAGTTAGTGGAAGTTAATTTCAGCTAGGATTTTCTCAAAGGAAGATTTTGCTCCCTAACATTTTTGGGCAATTAAAATTTCAGCTAAGGAATCCGAACAGATCACATTCTTCTAGGTAACGAAAACATCACTTTAAACAGACATCACACACCATAAGGTACTTAAAAATGCCTTTCTACAGCTTTTGGTTGATTTGGCTCGATGGGTGCCCCTGACGTGTGCATTAACCTCGTACATCTAGTCTACATTCTTTACTGAGCATACTTGAAAGAAACGACGTTTTAAGGATCACTCGAGTTAGTGAACTGATTGGTTCTTGAACTCAAAAAGAGATAAAACACAACACAATCCAAACATGGCGTGAAACGAACATTCTCTTCTTACAAAAGAATTAGGAAGTTTTTTAGATCGTTCTTTTGAGCTCAATTAAATATTTTCTCTTCCGCTTTTTATGCTGTTATTTTGCATGCTAATTTTTGTGTTTTACTTGAACTTGAAAATGACCTCAGTGAGGCCGAAACATCATTCCCTTTTATCCCTAATTTTTATTGCAAAGTCCATATCAAAGAAACTACTTATTAAGAGTTAGAATTGCTCGGGAAAAAAAAAACACTTTGCTAGCAGCACTAACCATTTCGCTGGAAAGGTCTGGTGACAATTATGTGGTCTGTGTGGAACTGCGGCTTACTGGCATGAAGAATGACATCTATCACAATGTACGAAATGCTTGTGTGTAGGAAGAAATCAATACCTGAAAAAACAAACGAGCAGACATGAACAAACAAAACTCACAGCAAATGCATAAAACCAGCTTCAAGGGCGGGGAAATGCGTGCTTAGCAAGTCACCTTGGTTATGGTTTGCTTCTCACTTGCTAAATTAAGTCGTGTGAATTTTCCCATCCAGGGAAACAGAGCTTTGAGAAGCAATACCAGACCAAACAAGCACAATTACTCTGGACGCTCAATAGGAGAATCAGTTGTTTACATTTTGCCGCATTAGCATGTATCAAGTCATAAGCTACGACAGGAGCCCATCACTACAAACAAACTGACACGATGAACTAAAAGAGCGTATCACTTTTGGTACCATGCGAATATTAGTCCGACATGTTGAATATTGTCTGAGAAATTGTCTTTCAAAAGCTGTGTCATTTAAAAGGATAATTTCTCTGTAAAATCTTGACATTTTAAACTTCCATTTCTTAAAAATCATTGAACCCATCGCATTCAAATGTTTGGCAAATATTAAGCTTACCTAACACTTTCTATTTCTGGTGTCCTTTTATTTGTAGCTTCTTTAGCCATTTCTGCTAATAGGACAATCACATGACTTTTGGAGGGCATATAGTTTATTTGTGGCCCAAGTAGCATCATTTGTCGCTCGGCCGCAAATGATGCCACTCAGGCCACAAATAAACTATAACTTATGCCCTCCAAAAGTCATGCGATTGTCCTATTAGCATAAATCAATACACAAGGCCAAATTGTACAGATTCATTTCATAAGAAAAATTGTTTAACAGAGCTGTAGCATGAAGCTATGGTAATGTATGGAAAGTTGTTGGTACAATACGATCAGCTAAACAAGAGCCAAATAAAATTCAAATATAATCCAGTTTTAGAAAGATTGGTATATGATTAGCAAAAAGACAGTTTATATTTAAAAAATAATAGTCTTCCTGTTCACAGGCAATGGATCTCTGCAGCCAATCAAAATCAGGGTGGCAAATGCATTTTCAGCCCGGGCATTTCCCATTTGGCCTGCAAAAAGGTGCATTTTACAGAGGGCAGTTTGTCATTTGGCCACGTGTGTAATTGTTGATAATAATGTATGCTAATGAAGCAAAACATGTACATGTAAACAAAGATCCTCGTCTTGGAAATCGCTCTAACATGTCAGTTGGTGATTGGTCAGTAAGAAGACTTTTGTAAAGCTCCACTGTGTACTCACCCACTACAAAAGCATAAGAAGACACGATGGTGGTGTAGGCAATACAAAGCTGTAAATCAAAGAACAGTTTGAAATGTTGTGTTGGTTGCTTGGCACTGTAGGCACCGGTACTCATTTGTACACCTGGATACAGCAACAAAATGTGGGGCAATGTTTCTTAAAGACAACTAAATAATGGTAGACAACAAGGCAATGGAAAACATCAACCTGTCTTGGTCTCAACAGCACATTGCTTTCTATGTATTTAAATCTACATCTTGTACATTTATTGTCGGTAAAGTCCATTGGACATCACAGCAACTTTTTGAACAATTTAGGTTCTAAGTGGCACGTAAAATAAAATAAAATAAAATAAAAAGAAATGCAAGGAAGGATGAACGTATTTACATGAATTATGTTGCTTTATAAATAGTATTAATAAATACAACCCCCTTGTCATGTCTCATTCATGGAGATGATTTAAGCACCTAACAGGAGTGAGGAATCAGTACATCATTGTGTTAGCATGTGAATGCATGTGCCTGCTTACTCTCCTTACTTTTCACAACCATCTGAACTCTTTCCTGAAACAAAGTTCCTTTGAGTATCGAAAAGAAAAACTCTATTTTGTTTTTCCTGGTCTATCAGTAAAGATAGAAAGCAAATTAAAACAGAAATATCTTCCTTGAATGCCATGACGGTGGCTGTGGTGACTGTTTATTATTGTCAGATTCTGTAAACAGAAGCACTGTTATATAAACAAGTCCTTTTGTTTACAGTATCTGGCAATATTCCAGCGACTCCAGAAGAGAGTGGCTGCTTAATAGGCAGCCGACTGACAGCTTTGACTTTATTCTCATTGGACTGAGATTGTTAAATTGGTTAAATCTGTGTAAATGCTCTCTTAAAAGACCGTAAAATAGCTGTAATTAACACAACAGTAGTACAATTCTTACCACTCGTGGCCACAGGACAAGAACAACTGGTAAAACAATAGTACATGCACACATGACAGCACCATAGTCAAATTCACTGGTTTGAAATATGTCCAGATCACCTGGAAATCACATATCAATATTACTGCCGTGATCAATGCAAAAGGGCACGTAGCAATGGATCATATGTTAAAAATACATGTAAAAGGTAACTTATACCCCAAGCAGGCAGAGAAGGGGAGGGGGGGGGGTGGGTGGGGGCAAGGATGGGTAACCAAATTGAAGGATAAGTGCAGGTTTTTTGCAGCCATTGCCAGCATTTTCCAAGATTTTCTCAAACAAGTTCTTTGACCACTTGGCCATAAAAAAAAGGAAGAATTAATTCCTCAGGACTTGGCCATGAAATGAGTTGTGTATCTCCCGCCTACACTAAAAATTAATACTAAGATAAAAAAAAATGTCTGTTACTTTTCAATATGGGAGACATTGATTAGAATATGAATCAGTAATTTCAGTTATAATTCCTCACCAAATGGAGTAAACATCAAAGTTGCTCCAACCAAGAAACCAAGAAAAAATGCATCTATGAGAAGACAGAGCTTTGTCCACTCTGTGAACCACCATAGTACCAATATCAATGCTCCAAATAATGCACCTACAATCACACTGATCAGCATGCGACCTGGGAAAGAAAAATCAGTCACAAATGTAATAGCACCCTTGCGACAATTTAGAAAATTTTAATGAAAACAATGACAGAAAATGTTGGTCAAAGAAGCAATTCGATCCATGGGGATTTTGCTGTGCTCAGTGGTAAAAGCATCCATATGGTGTATGGTAAGTTATGCTGTTGGTTCAAGGCCCATAAAGAGACTCAGATTTTTTTCATCATTTTTCAAATCATGACCAAGAATAAAATTTACCATCTTTGAGATCCTTTTGTAATCTTAAGATGGTAACCATAATATTACTTGTATCTACTTTACCTAAATGGCTCACATCACTGTTAGCAGACAAGATAATGAACAGCAAAATGGAAAAATTCACAAGCCCTCCTAAAAACAATGCTAAAAGAGAAAAGAAAAAGGGCTAATTAATTTTCACTGCAGGAATGAGAGAAATAAATACATTTAACACAGTATTGCATTTACTAAATAAAATGATTATTATTATAAAACTTAACTTACTAAATTTGAAGAGACGAAACCCAAAGAAGCAAAATATGAGACCTAAAATGCTTCCCACTACTGCAAATACAGCATCAATGGCAACTACTGGAAGATAAAAAGATAATGCAAAAATTGACATAGTTTTGCTTTCTCTTCTATTTACAATGTAGGTCTTCCTGGTGTTATGTTAATCTACAAAACAACTGTTATACAAGCCATGTAATAAGTGTTTAATCTTGCCATACATGTATATATTTGATTGTCTCTCATTATCAACAATAGTGAGTCAAGCACTACATGTACACGTACAGGTATATACCACTTAAAAACTTAGGTGGGATTCTCTGAATGGCCGTGACACATCCCCTGTAGGTACATAAGAAGTGGGGGGGGCATTTATATTTTCCATTGTCTCGATACCATAATCTGAAACAGTGGAAAATAAAAGTTGAACTGAACTGAATTTTATTCAACTTGATTGCAACAGCAGCTACATATACATTTGGGCCTACGCAATGCAGATTTCAAATGCTAAAATATTTTCTCTTACAATGTTTGAACAACTTTTAGATAGGACTGAAGTAAGCTAATCAGCATGTAGGTGCAATCCATCGATTTAAAATTTATGGTTAGACTTTCCGAAATTTTCCTCAAGCGAATGGAATGATATTTTCCACTTCAATTTGGAAATTCTGGAAATTTTCTGTTCCATTGGGCTATTCCACTTTGGTCGGATGTCTGACTGAAATGAAATGCCCAATGGAACAGGAAATTTCTAGAACTTCAAATTTCAGGAAAAAAGACAAGCTTGGGAGGCTGACTGAAATTTTCAAAAAGAACATTTCAGCAATTCATGGTCCATTTGATTTCATACCAGGAATTTTGGAAATTTTGGCTCAATGAATCGTGAAAAAATGAGCAATATGGATAATCTTAACAAAGTTAAAAGTTGTAAAATTTAAACAGCTATAAAAACATGTTAAATAGAAGAGTTTTATTGAGAGAGAATTCATAAACTACTAAAATTCTTACAAAAGAAGCATCTGTTACAAGGGAGTTTTCTGTGCTCTCTTGCATATGACTAAGATATTAATTTGCAGTGTTTTCACAACTTTTGAAAGTAGGTGTTGCACCGGGTTGAGTAGGAGTTGCAAGACCCAAAGGGCCTTGAAATTCTAGACTCCTGTAGACGCATTTACCAAGCAGTTTGAGACGTAAAATGGGATATGAAGATGGAATGTGTTGTCTTAAATCGAGTACTTTGCATTGGAAACTGCTGCCTACCACACAATCTGAGCCTGTTATTACTTTGCTGCTCAACGTTCAAATGACGTATGCAAGCGGATTTAAGCAATGTTGCAGCAAACTTTCAAGTTTATTTACTCACAAACTCTTTTGTGGACACTTGAATCTATAGAAAAAGCTTTATTTCAAAATTTACCCAAGGGAGAGTAGCCGTCACAAATGGAAAATTGCTGTTGAATGTGACAGCCGATGGCTGGTTTTATGACGGGCAGCTTACATTTTTTTTCACAACCCTGGCAGCCATAACTAGCCACAGGTGAATATGCTGCCTCCATTTGATTACTTGGGTCTTGCACTATTATGTTGTAAATGACACCTTGTCCGGCAGGGTAGGTTAGAAACTTCAGCACTGGAAGTGTAGGGGCCTTCAGGGTGCTAACCTACAAAGATTAACAAAAAGATCAAAAACAAAAAGTTTGCGACAAACCAAGATATTATGTGTAAATATGCACTATTTGATCTTATTCTTAACAGAGTATATTGTGTTATTAAAATCAAAGACAGCCACCAATTTAAAAAAAAAAATTCAAGGCAAAAATGTGTCTGACACTTAAAGGATTAATGTTTGGAACTTTGAAGTATTTTGCAGATAATAGTAATTTTATGAATCTAAATGGTTTTGTTGAGGCCTTTTGTGCCACGCAGGCATAAATAAGAGGATGAGCTAGTCAGT
>JAEMWC010000080.1:705000-715000 GCA_016490735.1 Pachyseris speciosa | reverse complement strand
AGTTGTAGTTCGTATACTTAAGATAGCATCTGGCAATTATTCTCCTGGTACGGTAAGTTTATTTTTCGTGATTTTCGCCTTCGCTATCACACATAAAACGACTGCTTTGAGTATTAAACGTTGTTGTCTTATCTTGTATAATGTAGGAACCACTTCAAGTCAATACACATTTATTATCCAGATAAGAGGTCATTTTTCTTGTACCTGTGTGACTAGTACTGGCTTGGTTGCAAGTTATTTATAATGAAGAGTTGGAATTGAGCAGTCATGTCCTCCCTAACAACTTAACAATCTAAGATTGGAAAATCGATTTTTAAAAGAATACGGTCATGAATAAATTCATAAGTGTGTAAATTGCATATGCCGTTATTCTTCTCTGTTTTGTTCGTTTTTTTTTTTTTTTTTCAAAAAATAAAGATTGTTATGATCCAACTACTTTTCTCTTCACTTATCAATTTACAATTTATTCTTCGAGCTGAAATGTCTATTATTTTGCTGAGAGGTCATTGACTACGTATAGCTGCCAACGCCCGGCAGGTACATCATTGTCAGATGAGAAAGTATACATGTCCACATGAAACCATGCTGTTCTCCCACAAAATGAAGGTGGAAATTCCATATGTAATGTTTCTGATGGCTTAGCTTGCAAAAGCAGACATATTTCCGGTTGTCGCTTCTCTTCGCCTGAAAAGTAACTTTTCAGGTGGATAAGTGACAACCAGAAATATGTCTGCGTTTGCAGGCTACTGACAGTTTGAATCAATGAAATAATGGTCTATTACAAAAGTGAATGGTCTCGTGAATAATAATTGACTCATTAAAATTACCATTCAAACTGCCTTGCCAAAAGTCATGTATAATTGCATTATGCATGTTGCCTGAAGGGTAGAGTATGTCAGAACTAAGCCACATTTTTTATCTTGAACTTTTCTAAAATCCACAGGAGAAGCCAGTACTTCTCTTGATGACAGCCTGACTAACATGCAGTGGTTGTGTAATCTGGATTCAAACCCATTACTTGAGACTGAGCAGAAGACAAATGCCACAGCTGAACCAGCGACTATGAATCCATACCCTAAGCCACCATTCTCTTATGCCACCCTCATACTTCTCGCCATCAACAGCACATTGGAAAAACGCATGACTCTTCAAGACATATACAAATGGATTGAGGATAACTTCCCTCACTACAAGCACTGCAAAAAGGCATGGAAGGTATATGGTCAGGACTTTAAACTGTAGTTCAAGTTTAAGAGTTATAGACTGGGGACACAAATTTTCCACCCTGAGTCTCTGCTCCTTACTGTTTAACCTTGTACAAAATGAGTGACTCAAACAAGCTGTTTCAATGTGATAAAGTGATGATGATGATGATGATTATTATTATATTGTTCCAGATAAGAGGGGGGTCTCAGGTAAAAAACCCTACAAGGTCTGCTACATGACCTGACAAATTAATAGAAAATCTATAATGGTTTGATGGGAGCAGTCATGTGGGAATTTGACCCACTGGAATTCCTCATTAACACCCTGCCTTAAACACTTATCTGGAACCCTGCTGTTTGGACAGGGAGTTTATTTCATGGAATGTCAGGACACCAGGTCTGATATTGGAGGAGCCAGAACTATTTTCCTGACTTAGCTTACATTAGTTCTTTAGTGGAGTGGAGTGTCTGCTACTAAATAATATTTCTCTAATCTAATGGAGGGAATTAGTATTTAAGCTTATGTCCCACTTTTGCAGAACTCCATTCGCCACAACCTGTCACTTCACAGCTTTTTTCTCAAAGCCAAGAGACCTGCTAATCTTCCTGGAAAAGGCAGTTACTGGTCCATATCACCTGAGGGGAAAGAAAATATATTGAAAGAAGTATTGAAGCACCAACAGCCATTTGTCCGACAGAACTTTGTTGTGGAGCAGCCAGCTGCAAAAGGATTACGGCCAATTCTTCCCAAGCCAGCTGATAACCTACTCATTGCAAGCCCTTTCCTGAACAACACTGCAACCAGTGGTGCTGAAATTAGGACAAATGGAAGTGCTAATGGAGTGCCTCATAATATACCAGTTGTGATCTTACCAACGCAGATGTACATGAACATGGCAAACAAACTAGCAGCTCAGGCTGCGGCAGGAAACATGGATGCTATTGGTGTGAATCCAACATTTGTTCCCATAGCAATGGAGTCTGTAAGTGTGGAGAACACAGGTGTAGATCATCAAGGATCTGGGGAATATCAGCAAGAGAATGACTGCAGTCTGCTGGGAAAAACTGCTGGAGAAATGGCCTCAGAACGTCCATTGGCTCTTGTTAACTTAGTGGATGAGGTGAGCCAAAAGAATTCCATGGATGAAACATTGGAGCAAGCACCTCAAAAAATTGATGACACAGAAAGCAAGATTCTTTCAGAGAATAGAGCTACCAATATGGATGCATCATCAAACTGCAATAACTTGCCTTCAATGGATGATAACAAGGAAGGAACTGAAATGTTGGCTCCCCGTGCCAAGAAAACAAAAAAAGACAAAAGGAAAACAAAGCCAGTTAACAGTAACACATCTACCCCAAGAATGTTAAACAAACAAAATTTGAATCAACCCAAACGATCACCTCTGCGGCCACGCCCACAGCCAACTCTCGCTGCCATCAATTCACAAGCAAATGAGTTAATGACTTCACCTGGTGTGCTCTTTAACAGACTCAGTGGTAGTGACCTCACAAGTTTATCACCTGTTAAACCAATGATCACACCCACAAAAACCTTCAGCAGCCAGAGTTTTCTTTCTTCCCTTTTGATGTCGCCTATGGGTTCTTCTAACCTGGGCTGCAGTGGTCTCACCCCTCTGAATTATGGGTCTGCAGACAGTGGAATTTTCACACCCCTGAAGGATGGGGAGATGGACTTTGGATTTCTGTTTTCACCAGACAGGTTTGGCAGCAGTAAGACAAGCAGCACCCCACAGAGTTGCCGGAAGTCGTTAGGACTTGGTTTGACCTGCAGAACTGATGATAAGAAATTCAATTCTCAGTACAGTACTTATGATGCTGACTTTTCAAAACTCTAATCATTGCATCACAGACTCACCCTTTCCTGGAACCCTGTTTTACAGTAACAATTACTAAAGCTCTGGCTAAATGAGGCATGTTTCCACGATGTTTCCCCATTTAGCCACCAAACAAAACATTGTTGCGGCAACAAAAAAATGTTTCTGAACTCCCTCAGAAACATTTTTTTGCTGCTGCAACAATGTTTCGTGAGGTGAGTAAACAGGGAAACACCATGGAAACATGCTTGAGCTCAAATTGTTGCTGCAACATTGTTGAGCTTAGTAAAGGCTTCCTCAAGAAGCAGACTCCCTCTTGTATTTGTCAAACAATTTTTCTCAAATTTTGCTCAATTTCTCAGTTCTTTGTTCAAGATGCATATGGTGAGAGTTCACTTTTTAGACCACCTACTAAGCTAAAAGCACTGTCCACACTTGGTGCCCAGGCGTGGTGCCCAATTACCGCACTTGCTGTGCGCTAATGTGAACATACCTTTTTTCAAGTATATACCCACACCAGATTTCAGGTACAGATCTGGTGGTCTCGTTAATCTGCCACTAATCTGCATGCATTGGGTAATATTCTTTTCACTCTTATAAACCGCTGAAAATTGTGCCAGACCTGTGAAAACCAGAAAGTATGCTATAATTACTACAACAGACCATAGATTTTGCAAACATTTATTATTACTGAATCCAGGTACATGTATCTGTGAGGTATGCTCATAAATTTCCATGCATGTAGCGTGTGTTTTAAAAAGCTTAATATATATTTCTGTTTCTTGTTTTAAAATATAGATTCTAAAGCCAATATTTTTCGAATGTTATCAGCTTAAATTTAATGCTAGAATACTGTAGAGTTTGTTCTCCACTGACGTAATGTTAGCGGCGTGTTCTTCGTTCCCAGGGCTTTTAAAAAGGTTATGGTCAGCAGTTATTACGAAAAATTTACACTACAAAGTAGTAATTTTCAAATCGTCGTGAAATGGGCTTGTTTTTTAATGGATCAGTAACGGTTATTCGCTTTAAGTGTTTGCCATGGGTGCTTTGATTTGAACAGATTATGGGACAGTACAAACTGTACAATAGAGCAGCAAATCCTTGTTCTTCTAGGACCTCGAAATCCCAACCGAAAATTACGCGGAAATGGCGCTATTTCCTTCGATTTCCTCGCACTTTTTCGTAAATCACTTTTTAGTCAAAAGCGAAGCTGAAACACAGGTTATTTTTAAAGTAAGGAAGTCAAGAAATAGTTCATCTCTGATGTTTTCATGTTGGTTAATTAGTCCCCTCGTGTGAAAGAAAAAATGTGTCTGTTAATCATTTTCTTAGAGTGGTGATAAAGAGTAATTTATTTCACTTTTAAATAGCTTTTTTTATAATCTCTTGTGACAAAAATGCAACGACATAAAAGTTGTAGACAAACATGAATGTCATGAATTAAAACTCAGCCGCTATGCAGGCTTGACTGGAAAAAGTGTCCGTTTGATTTCTGTTGCCCCATTAAATCATGTGTCACTGAGTGGGCACGGCAGGTTGGCCCATCCACAACATGGTGCATTTATGTACCATTTTGAAGAAAATTCGAAACATTGGTGAGAACTGAAGCCGCAGTTAACCTCACAAAATAAAATGCACCAGGAGGTGCAATGGAATGAAATAGACTAACATCCAACTGGCCCGATCACCGGTTGGAATGTTTAGAATGGCCCATTGCCACGCACATACCTTGCCGTACGGGAATTCTAAAAGGTTATATTTTAAACAAATCAAGCAATTTTCATTAAATTGTGTTATTTTGGTCGACAAGAGAAAAGCAAGGAAACAAGTTGGGATTCAATTAATTTTTTGCGGTATGTTTAATTGACAGTGACGTCATCCGTACATCCATCATGAGTTTTATGACGTCATAGCCAACACAAAGCGAACTTGACATATTTGTTAGAAACACAAATAAGTGTGCTTTGAACTGGTATCGAAATTTGAGCTTCAAAATGATTTTAATTTGAACACCATCAGTTCTGGTGTATAACTTAAACCAGCTTGACAGAACCTGAAAGAAAGTATCGAGCCCTTAATTAATTGTTCAGTGATCATGTTCATCATAATCGGAAAACATTAAATATAATTAAATAAACTGACTAAAGCACATATGCATAAAAAATGTGTCAAAATATAAATTCGTCTTTCAGTTGATTGTTTCAAAGTCTCTCGTTCGTGGAAGCCCGGCGTTAAAACGTAAGTAAAATTATATTACGAAAATCAACCATTTCTTTAATAAATGAAAGTGTCTTTGAACGTATGTTTTACTTTGACTACAATTTTGTTTTTTAAATTTATGTTTTAGAATTATTTTGAGCCCAGACGTTTGTTATCAGTATTTCTGTTTTACTCTGCTTGAGTACAAAACGAAGGCCATTGTTTTCATTCCGTTTTTAGCCGGTCCTTCTAAGGGAATTAATTAATATCTTTTTTGTTCAGAAACTGCGGTAAAATGTGAGCTCAATCTAAATGCTCGTAATTAAGATAACTTGAAACTTTAAATTAGCTTGAAGGCAAAAAAGTAAATATTGCCATTAAACTGTATGTACTATTTGAACAATTTTCATAGATTTCAAACACAGTGAGAAGCAGATTTCGTATTTCAAAAGAGAGTTATTAAAGTTTAAAGCCTCTTCGCTTCTCATTTGTAATTTCCTATCTGGGTTTTTCTCAGTGCTAGAACTGTTTCTGTAAATTTAAATTGTTTATATTTCGTGCCTCGGTGACCCGTTGCGTTCTTTTCTGATGTTAATTCGGCGGATTCAGTGTTGTACAATTCTAAACCAATTCGTAGTGAAACGAAATTACTTTAAGTCGTTTGCCAAAGTTTTCATATTTCGTCTCTTTGAAGCATCGTTTCCGCAGGCGAGAAAAGTTATGTTTTTTTAATGGACCACAGTTCGTAATTGAATATATCGGCAATGTTTTCAAGTGAAATTAGATGGTTTTCAACGCAGGACGCTAAAAAACAGAGATAAGGTAACTATTTTGTACTCAAAACGTCAATTATCATTAAGTAATTTTCGCTTCGACATAACATATGTTTTTCAACCAGCCTAGAGACAACAGTTTCAGACAGACAAAACGGAACTTCGGCGTTTAAAGAGATTACACTTCGCTAGGTGTCCTGTTCCGTTCAGCCAGTCATCTTGACGAAAATCGTTTCTTTGGCAGCAATAATCACCAAGAAGAATATACTAATAACTTGGAACAACGAAACAACGTGGATCAGTTCGATTAGCACTTAACACTAGCTTTCTCATCCCGAGGCATAAGACTACACTAACCTACTTTGAAACACGTTTAGCGCCGACGATTTGGCTTGTTTTCGTCAGTGGCGGTATTGTTGCTATGAATTAGCGGGAGCAGAATTGTACCGTTACTTTATTGAAGCTTTCTATTCAAGATGTTTCTCTTGTTATTTACTCGTGGCCTGCCTGTACTGTGTTTAGCGTTTATTTATCATGACTGAGGATTTCGACGCAGACAATTGCTTGAGGGATCACGAAACCGAGGAGGATTTTTCTTCAGGGACAACTCAAACACTCTTTTCACCGAAAATAACGCTCAGTTTAGATGACAATGAACTCGAAGAACCAGGCGTCGGTGAAAACAAATCGTATTCAAACAAGAACATTCTGGAAATGCCAGCTGTACTGTTGTCTCCTTGTTCACGAAGGACAAGCAAGTCTGGGCAAACTCTAAGAGGTGGAAGTTTTAGTGAATTTCTTGTCCCTCCTTCTCCGCCAAATACCTCAAGACGAATCTCAAAAACTGTCTTTTTATTAGATGACAAACAAAAAGCTCAAGTTTTTCCGGGGAGAAAATTATCCATGTCACTTCCTACGCCTATCTCGTCAAGCACCGATTATACATTTAACACCAACCAATTGAATGGGTGCTCCGGGCATCATGGACACCTCTCTCGAGAAGGAAGCATAATTTTTGCCGATGATGAGTCCAGCGGAGGAGACGCAAGAAGAAAGGCAGGGTATAATGAACTCCCATTCGCAAGTCATTGTTCCCTCGGAGGTTCGTCCCGAGGTTCTACAGTTTCTCTGAAGGCTTCAGACCGCCTAATCGCTGACTTAGACAACACAGCTACAAGGGAGCGACGTGTTGCTGTCTCCGCTCTAAATTTGCATGACAGCACGTTATCTTGTTGCAGGCGCCCTTCAAGGCAGCTTTGTTGTTTACTGGGCAGAAGCTACACGGCATTATCTACTCCTAGCTCTGAATTTTCTTCAGGCCGATTTTCACACCATTTTGACGTCAAAGGTTATGGTCCTGACAAAGCTGAGGATGTTTTGTCAAACGAATTCCACTTTTGCCCAGAAAATACCGATGAAAGTGAGTTTCCACTGTTATCCACAAGTGCAGCTACGCAATCGTCGATTGTGGAGCTCAAGGAGCAGCCGAACTTTATACGTCCAAAAAAAGAACCTGGAAATAAACAACACTTAACTCCAGATTTACGGCTCAAGAAGGCCCATACTCTGCCTTCTGACTGGAGGACAGGCCAGTCACCCGAAAATCCCGAGTACGATTTTTTAAAGGTTGACGAGTCAAATCCGAGGCTAAAAAGTGCTTTAAAACCTTGGACAAAGACCTCGTCGTCAACGTTTCTTCATCCTGACTCTGCTCGTATTTCCTCATCGTCTGAATGGAGCGCAGTGTCTTTACCTCAATCATGTTCGTCAAAAACACTTCTCACAAACAGGAAAAGGGCACACCTCGATCCGAAAAGACCAAGACTTCGACACCAACCTTTCAGTATTCACAGCTCGGGTTCATCCGCTTTTGGTGGTTCATCTGACAAAACCGAAAGAACAACTGTTAAAAGCCTCCTCTCGTTAATCTCTCCATCTAGGCTCATCTCCAAGTTCAACTCATCTAAACAAAGTGTCCAAAGCTCAGACTCAAGATTCCGTCGTCAGAAACGACAACATATCGATTTCCCCGACGACGACAAAGTCGTGACCCTTAACGTAAGTGGCAGACGCTTCAAGATCCAGGATTATTTCCTTTCGATATACCCGAACACCCTGCTTGGAGGCAAAGCAAGAAGTCTCTTCTACGACAAAGTTAGGAACGAGTTCTTTTTCGATCGCGATCCTGACTGCTTCCGCTACATTTGGAACTTTTATCAATCTGGCCAACTGCATTGCCCGCGCGAGGAATGTCTCCAATCCTTTTTGGATGAGGTTGCCTTCTTTGGTCTCGACGTTAGCATGATATGCAACTGTTGTTGGCAACAGACTTTTGAAGTTGCTTATGAAAAGTTAACTAAAAGGCGTGAAGAGAAAGAAGCCGCTGAGAAAGAAGCGGCTGAAGCAACGCATGTTCTGCCACCAAACGCATCTTTCAGAGAAAAGGTTTGGGTCACTTTACAAGAACCGTCACACTCTTTGGTCGCCAAGATGTTCTACTTCATGAGCGTTTTTATGATCGCTGTGAGCGTGATAGCGAATACGACAGAGACCATTGCGTGTAAAGGCGCACTTCGCATCTGCCAAGAAGAAAACGAGGAGACTTACTTTTACATTGACACGGTATGCGTGGGATTTTTTACGTTCGAGTACGTTGCGCGCCTCATTGTTTGTCCCAACCGTCTAAAGTTCATCATTAACTATATGAGCGCTGTCGATGTGCTCGCCTTTCTGCCATACTACGTCGACTTGCTGTTGGAATATCTCTCTGTTGGTACAAGTCTAGGAATGGACGCTCTTGTGGTGTTGCGTGTTTTGAGGACACTCCGTGTGTTCAAGCTGTTACGCCATTCCAAGCGGTTAAAGAAGCTGACTCAAAGCGTCAGAGACTCGGCCACAGAGCTGGGACTGATCAGCTTTGTGTACCTGGTATTGGTCATTTTATTTTCCAGCATTATTTACTTCGCGGAACTGTCCGCCGATGACACACAGTTCTCCAGCATCCCAGAAGCCATGTGGTACGCGGTGATTACATCAACTACCGCCGGGTAAGCATGAGCTAATTCAACTTAGCTTGTATATAGACCCAGACACAAGACCAATTTGCGGCACATTTAATAGTTACTAGTTGTGCAACACTTTCGCCTGTATTTTCTTGGTATAAACACGAGCCTTTAGGTGTAAAGAAAATGCAAGTGGTAATTGGAAATTACGAAAAAGCTTTGTATAACTAATTACGAAATTACAAAAAGCTTTGTATAACTATTTTATACCATGCCATAGAAAATAAATACTATTAGCATAATGCAATCATCACAGTGCATGATGGGAAGGTTCCGGGTGAAATACTGATGAATACTCAGTGGCTTTCCTGCATTCTGATTGGCTATATTTTCTATGGCATGTTCAGTAAAAGTATATACCACAAAACCTCATTTTTCAACTGCCCATCGATAATAATTACTAGCGAGAGAGGCTAGAGAGAAAAACAACAACTTGTGATTACTCATGACTGAAAATTTCACATCCCATCTAGAAATAGTAGTCATACTTCTGGTTGCTTCACGCGTCGGCTTGTACGACTGCTCATGTGCATCTTCTCATAACTCTGCTCCAAATCTGCCCTTAGGCCAAGCACGAGTCTATAAATTGAATCAATGATCAAATTGTCTTTGTTTCCTATTCAAGTTATGGTGACATTATCCCAATAACTCTGGCAGGCCGGCTGGTGGGCAGTGTTTGCTGTTTGCTTGGTGTTCTGGTGATAGCTTTGCCGGTACCAATACTACAGATCAAGGTAACAAAATATCGACTATTACACTACTCAAAACCAAGAGAAAAAATGGAGGTTAGAGAGTACATCCATCATACACGCCTTATTTCGGGGTAATTCGTATCAGGTTATTTTTATATCACTTGCCAGCCCTCGGAAATCCCACGTGGGTAGGTAATAGCCAATAACATACAGATATGAAAATACACGCGC
>JAEMWC010000080.1:690000-700000 GCA_016490735.1 Pachyseris speciosa | reverse complement strand
AGTCAATAAGTCAATTACTCATAAATTTAGTCAGTTAATCAAGTAAATAAAACGATGGATGAATGGGTTAACGAACGAACAAGCGAGTGAATGAATAACAGTCAGCTTAGCATTGTGGTCAGTACATGATGTCCGTTTCCTAAAAAGGATGTGATTCTTCAGACATACCCAGTCGTTGTCATAGTGATGACCGAGTACCACATCGAGGCTGGAATGCTGTTGAATGGGTTTGTACTGTTTGGCTTGCGATAGCTTGGTTGCTCAGCATAGAAGAGAACACTTGAAAATAACACTACCCCAAGAGAGAAACTAAACACGATGAACCCTAGTTCAGAGGCGGAACGCCTTATAGCAAACAACAGACTTCTTAACCGGCTAGAATGCCGGGTAAACTTCAGAACACGAAACACACGCAGAACTCTAAGCAAGACTAAGGCACTAAGGCTATCCACTGAAGTCTGAAGCATGAATTCCAACATTAACCCAACATAGTAAGGTAATATCGACAGGAGGTCGATAACACTCATAAACTCTCTTACATAGCCCCAGCGATTGGGGGCAGTGATAAAACGCATCAAATATTCAAAAGTGAACACGCCAACGCAAATGCTTTCCAGTACAAAATACACGAAGTCTCTTTCGCTCAAGTAATCATTGAGTTCTTTGCAGGAATCCTTTTCTTCGTACTTAAGTGAAAGATTCCAATCGTCTCTGCCACATGTGTGATTGTCACAAAGGTATTTTTCATCGCAAGGCGGAGGAGTTGTCTCGGCAACAGTGCAAACTATACTCAGTGCGATCATAAGCCCTGAAAAATAATACCACGCCCGTCCTAAGGAACTCTCGCTTGGGTTTTCAAATATGTTCCAGATTTTCCTCTTGGGCCAACACCCTGTTTCTGCCACTAACTTTACGTGAGGATCCTCCAACTGAAATATTTTGTCCATTCGAATTTTTCTCGGCTGTCTATAGTCGTCCCAACAACAGTTAGACACCGCGTTGATGGATATGCGAAAAAACGAAAGCTCGTCCCGAAATTCGTCCGCACAGTAGTCACTCGAAAAATGCAACCTTCCGAGTCTGCAAAGAGAGAGAAAAAAATCATTTAATCAGTGTTAACGTTGCCATACATTAAGAGTAGTTATAGATTTACTAAAAAGCTGCACTTTGTGTAACACTGAGTCCTTCGAAAGAGCGCGTTTCACTTGAAAATTTTAAACTGTTCTTAACGTCAAGCTCTCCTCAATTTATTTCAACTTCGGGTTTGTATTAGCCATCGTATGGAGAATAATGTTCACTTTTTCAAAACCAATCAAGGCTTCGTTAATAAGTAATTTACTGTATTTCCCATTGTGGCCGGTTACACGCCTAAAAACACTTTTGACCTGTGTCATCCAATACCTATCGCAGGTCACACTGGGGTTTTTCACAGTTTGCTCTGGTTTCAGGTTTTCCCGCGCTTGGCACCTGTAACACATTTCGTAGGCATTTTCCATAATTACACCGCGGTTACACATTTTCCCGCGCTTAGCTCGCGTGTATTTGCTTGCACTAGCTTAGAGGTTTTAGAACTCTGGAGCTCTCTAGGGACGTCGCATATCATGCTAAGAGCAGAGGTAGCCCTGGGAACGAGGTAATGCCCCTCACTGACGGACCAAGAGAAATTTTAGTCTCCCCAATTAGCAGGGCACTTGTGTTCGGCTATAGAGATTTGAGACTTAAATAAAGTTATCATCATCATCATCATCATCATCATCATCATCATCATTCGTCGCTTCGGATCAACATTTTGCTCCGTTAAAAAAAAAAAAGAAAAAGAAATCCATTTGACACTTTTTATTGGCAAGGAATCCCAGATATAAAAACGAATTGAATGATATAAATGTTTACTAACAAAATATTATTTCTCCTATGTTTGGGTCTTACTTTCAGAGAAGCAATTTTAATTTGAAGGTAATACTAGATATTTGTCGAAACTAATCAATCATAATTAACGCAGCGAAAACAAAGTGGAGCACCTGACCTCACAACAGGTGCCTCAACTTTAATTGAACAAAATTAAGATTACAAACAATTTTGTCTGTTACCGACCTTGAAACCATAATATATCTTGGACATAATTGGAAAAACAAAACCCAAAAGAGGTAATCTTATTAATCATCTTTGAGATCTTTGTGTCGATTGGTGCTAAACATACATATTGAAATGTATGTAGGCGTATTAAAATGACCATAGCAAAAGTCTAATCGTGGTTTCGATGTACCTGCCGTTACCGCTTCGTGACGCGTTCAGTATACGGTCGGTATTTACCCTTTATCGCGGACGGCTTTTGACGTGGCTCGAAATCTTAAACACAGCTGTGCGCCTTTAGTTAACTCTTGAAATCCTTCCGCGGATTTTATTGGATGTCTGTGAACACAGGATGCTATTGGTCGCGCCGATATTCATAGGTACCTTTTCAGTTTGTACTGAAAGGCGTCTCAACCCTAAGAATTAAAGCACTTTTTCAAATTCTTATTTAAAGTGTGTTATTGCTCCGCGACGTTTGGCAAAACAGACGTTCAAACTGCAGGAATGAACCGTTAACTACCACACTCGGTTATACCTAAACACCATAAGGATTTAGTACCTGATCAAATGTAGCTAATGAAACCACAATGAGTGACTAGCGTAATTTATTTGTGGTCCTTCTGTGTGAATTAAAGGAGTTAAAACGTAAACTCTACAGTTGAAACAATTTCATGTTTTTTTTATACCACGTCGCTGCCAAACTCCGAAAAAGTTGAGAATACTAATTCGAGTCATGTTGCTGAAGAGTGTTGGCCTGTGAAGTCCAGCGAGCAAACGATAAGCAATGATTTCGGTTTGAAAATTGTGTGACTTATCAAAGAAATGAAATAAACCTATCCGTAAAATAAATATTCCGATAGGATACATAATATCTTCAGTTGGAACCGTTGACTAAACTAGCAGCAGTTATGAAGGAATATTGAACATGGGGATGATTTTCTTGACCCGTAAGTTATCAGTTACAACGGGTTACAACTCCTGGAGCGACACTACCCAACATCGTAATATACTAGGCCGTAAAAAAATTTCATTGCAAGCGGACAAAAAAGTGAGAAATACCTGTAGTAGTTTAATATATGTCTGAACATCTGAGGATCTCTGTCAAATACATAGGTCTTTGTAACGTGGTCGTAAAATAATTCCTTCTCCGGACTCCCAAGCAATGTTTCAGGGTGATTTTCAAGATTGTGTTCCCATGTTTCAAACAGCCTGCCGCCAACCTTCAGCACAATTCGCTTTCGTGGCCTCCGCAGGGGTTCGCTATCCAGAGACCAAATCGAACCTGGTTCTTCGTCTCTTTTCATAATCATATCTCAAACACCAGTGTAGGAAGGACGCGTAACTCAACAACAACCTGACATAAACAGAGATGGAATGCGTTTTTAGTGATGTTTAAATAGCAATTAACATCAACTTTGTTCCCCACAGGGAAAATGGTCCAGGGTTTCTTTCTTATTGCCTTTTGCATGAATGATAACCTCAAATATGCGCTATAGTTACCGTTAATTTGAATTGGGATAGCCACAGTTTACAACAGCTATCAATTATTCAGGTCTTGGACCGCTAAATGCGCTGGCGAGCGCCCGAATAAAAAACAAATCCTCTAGTCGGCTTTGAAATATTTCCACTCAGAATTGAAGCGCTCTCAGCTGACTACCAACGCAACTACACAAGCCAGAAGTGAGTTGCAAGAGCTCAGTGGAAAAGCTCCTGTCTTTTTTAGCTGGTGTGCAAGCTTGTTTATATTTTGATGCAAGAAATTCAACGTAGTGCAAACTTGTTACCAGAAATTAATTCAAGAAGCACACTAAACAGGGTGCTGTGGCAAAAGAAAATAGGAACTATTTATGATAAGCTAAGTTAAAATAACATGAAAATTTGCGAACTATAATTCGTATTCTAGAACGTTATAGTATTGAGAGCGTGAGGTACAACCATAGAAGAGACAACCAATAAAATAAAAATATTAGTTAACGAGAAACGCAAGTAAACAGACCTATGTTAACAAAATCATGCCTTGGGGGAAATGTTTCTCATTTTTAATTACACGCAGGTGCTCCACCAGTCCAAGTTAAGTTTATTTAGAACTGCGCTATGGGGCTTTTAGTTCTTTAATACCTGTAGACCGAGCATGTAGTGTTTGGCATAACAAACAAGAACCCGTTAAAATAAACACATTCAATTTACGTTAGTTTAAAAACTAATTCGTTAGAACAACCTACCCGACATGTTATCATTTTTGTAAACCTCATAGAAAACCATATGCTGTGGTTAAACAACGCTGGGTTCAGTTTAATTTCTTCAAAATGTTTTATGCGCATTGTTTACCAGCTCAGTTCATTGTATGTTTCAATAAGGAATATGTTTTGTATTGCGGCTATTTATAATAGTGACAGTATATATGGGTTATTGACGAAGCGTGTGTCAAGATGGCGGGATATTGGCCAAGTTCTTTTTTTGCGTGTTTTAATATGGACCGAGACGAAGTCGAGGTCCATAAACACGCAAAAAAAGAACGAGGCCAATATCCCGCTATCTTGACCGAACAAGCTTGGTCAATAAAGGATTTATTATATGACTCATAGGACGCTATCAAGAGACAGTAAAACGCGGGACGAACGGGCTATCCCGAGAGGTCAAGATGGCTCCATCTTGACCTCGCGGGTAGCCAATCACAGCAGGAGAATTGATTCATCTTGACTGCTGAAAGAGCCAGTCATATAATAAAATGTGATATACACGTGTTGAGTAGTTTATTTTAAGCAAGTCACAAAGCTGGTTCAGATTTTAAACAGTGTAAATCATCTTTGTTAATATTAAATAATAATAAATAATTACACCGCATTAGTTTTTTGGTTTTGGGGTACAATACCCTCTCAACGGAATGTCATCGTCTCCAGATCTGAGGACTGTTTCTCGGTTTTCCGATCCCAGAACTGACTGCAGCATTTGCACAACTTCGGCCGCAGATAGATGGTCAAGAACGAAACGCCATACGCAATGGTGTATTAAAATGAATATGTGAATTATCATCTCACTTATGAACACTACTTAAGCGGTAGATGAGTGAAAATAAAGGCTGAAAACAAATTCAGGCTTGTACGGGATTCGAACCCACGACCTCTGCGAACTTCTCTTGTGCCGAATCTAATGCAAATGAGAAAAATCTATTGTTTTCGCTCATTTGCATTAGGTTCGGCCAAGAGAAAATTTCTCTTGGTTCGGCACATGAGAAGTTCGACGTTTGAAACGGGCCTAACAAGCCAACTCTGAGCTGGTCATTTTGTTAGTTCGTAATATAAGTAAGTAATGAATATGTGTGAATGAATATATGAAAATCATATATTTGAACTGCGGATTAGAGAAAGAATATGTGACTGATCATCGCAGTTATGAACACTTCTTTTAAGAAGTGTTCATAACTTAAAAGCAGTAGAGAAAATAAAGCCTGAAAAAAATTCAGGCTTAATTACGATTTATACAATAATTAAAAAGCAGAACAGTTCTAAACGCATGGTATATACAATTCTAGCTAAGATGGAAATTAGTAGATTTGTATCTCTCGTTTCAAAGAAGCTCGACGGCCAGACCAATCAATCATTGTAGCATCAGAGTCGTACATATTTCTGATTCTTGCTGTGTCGTTATATAGCAGCGCGCGTGCAGAGAAAACATTCTTTGATCATGAATCTTGAGCTCTATTAATTTTGTAATGTTATCACCCAAACATAACCATCATGTAGTTATCTGAGTAAAGTCTTTTACAGTTCAGCCTGTACCAGGTGGTAGTTATCGTTCTAAACTAGCGCATCCGGCCACAGCAAGTATTTGAATATTTAAACAAAATATGAGAGCAAAATAATGCATAAAATAACTCACCCTTTGTTTACTGCATTTTAACGCCACAGCCTTTAAGCTTGGTTGAGGCTAATCTACCGACATCTGCTCTTGGCGTGTTAACTTTCTCTGAGAAATATATATCATGTATCTACCGAAATGAATGAGCTTTTCTTGGTGAAGAGTTGTCCGTTGTTCAATGGGAAGTTTTCGTATACTTAAAACGCTGAAATACCTGTGCTGAGTTTACCAGGTGGTTTTCGGTTATTAGCTTTTATGAGAGCAGCAGTGTTCCTTCAACGAAGACACGATCTCCTAATGTGTCCGCTTCTGAAGAAATGTTAATTATCCTAATTCATTTTTTATTTATATTCCATGCTGACAGGTTAAGAGAGTCATCATTTTAACATGAAGTAAATGCCATTAATAATAAAAAGAATTGGCCCATCTTTCCAAATCTTCCGTCTATAACAAAATTCAAGTATGCTTTGATGTCTCATGTTTCAAAAGCTAGAGCAATTTTTTGCATAACACGTAATTAACAGTGGCAGGAAATAACTGCTCGGTATATGTCATGAGTTCTCGCCCGCACTTAAGGATTCATCCAGAACCCAATAACAAACATTTCTGACATCTAAACTAAGAACCACATTTACTAACATTAATGAACTAAGCTATGACGCGTGGAAAAAGGTTGAATAAAATACATCCCGATGTTTGAAGCTGTATGAATTTTCCGGGAACCACGCTAGCTGCCAACTGAATGTATTTTCGTGTCTCGAAAATTTCATCGCGCACCAAGCGCGACAAAATTTGACAAATTTCTTAACTATCTTGTATATGTCCAGTTTTCAAATGTCGGGGGAACATCATGCTTACCTCCTTGACTGAGATAAAATGCTCTGAGCATTGCACATCCCACCAGCAGTTGGTTTATATCTTTTTATCGGCCAAGATGTCAACATCTGTTGTTTGCCCATAAGACCTTATCTATATTTCATTTTGAGCCGAATATAGCTTAACTTTTCTTTAAAAAAAAAAAAAAAAAAAAAAAAAAAAACTAGACAAGTTCAATGACAATTGCTAAGCGGACTTCAGGATAAGGTAATTTGTATGGCGCATTTTTTTTGTGTTAAAATGCGTCTGCGGCAGCTGCTATAAAAGTCGTGCCGATATCGATTCCCAAATATTGGCCCGGCGACACGTAGGGGGAAATATGGAATACTGTAAACGCGAGCGCATGGAATAATAATGGACCCATTCGGCTAACTCAGTGTTGTACCCAATTCAAGTCTCCTGGGCTTAAGATTCTTTGTGTATTGTATTTGCATTATAATGTAGCATTCATATTTAAATGATATGGAAATACATAGAAGAAAACGTTTTAATCCCAAAGGGTTTAAATTGGGTACATCATTGAGTGAGCCGAATAGGTCTGTTAACTTGTATATTCCATGCTGTCTTGGAAACAAAATGATTGTTGGTAGTACGCTTAAAGGCCCGGAAACACGATGAAACATCTCACGCAACAACCAACGCAACTTCAAAATCGAACGCTGTGTGTTAACAACGCAGAATCGGTTTCCTCGGGATCCGCTACATGAAGTGTGTCCACCATCCACAATATCACGTGCAACAGCGTGGCGCAAATCCCCTGTGTGACGTACAGCCTCTATCCACTTTCAGCCAATCACTTTTCACTACGATGTTTTCTAACCGCTGACCAAATTAGCCGTACTTGCTGACTGCGGATAGAGGATTTGGCGATTTTGTTTTATAACAATCCTGCTATTTTGCCTAGGGGTGGTATTCCCCAAGGGACTAAATTGGCCCCCTTGTTGTTTGCAGTACTTGTTTAATAACCTAGCCTGGTAATGGAAGATCAGGGCTAAATATGTAGACGACCTTTCGGTTGTAGAGATTATACCTAGGTCTTCCACCAGTTTTCTGCCGTTCATTGCAAGAGATATTTGCACTTATGCTAGTGAGCATGGCATGCGCCTCAACCCAGTGAAGTGCAAGGAGATGTTTATTGATTTCTTACACTATAAGCCGCACCATCCTCCTCCTTTGCAGCTTTCTGGGTCCGAAATCGAGCGTGTCCACACGTATAAGTTGCTTGGTGTGTATGTTACTGATAATTTATGCTGGAGCACGCACTGTGAGTACATTGTTCAGAGAGCGCGCAAACGCCTGTTCGCATTGCGTTGTTTGAAGAAGTCAGGTGTGTTGGAAGGGGAGTTAGTTCTGGTGTACTCCAGCCTGATCCGTTCAGTGTTGGAGTATGCCTCCCCAGTTTGGGCAAATTTGCCGGAATATCTTAACCTCCTAATTGAGGGTGTGCAGATAAAGCCTTAGAGATAATCTTTCCTGGGCTTCCCTACAGTGACGCTCTTGTGCTCTGTGGTCTTCGTACTCTCTCGGATCGGCGCGCGGCAGCACGCACTAAGTTTATCCAGAGAGTTCCGGACACTGGTGTCCTTGCTAACTTGCTGCCACCGCGCACAACCGTGTCCTATGGATACAATCTACGTTCAGGCACCATCAGAGAGGATCCTGCCATGGCCTCTACTAACCGTCTCGACAAATTTATTACATATAGATATTCTTAGTAAAATGTTTCATGTTAATGTATATATATGTTTAGTACTTTGACCACTCTTGTAATTTAGCTGTAAGCTACAAAAAGAGTAATTAAACTGATTATTATTATTATTATTATTATTATTATTAAATGAAGATAGTGTTAGGAAGGTGAAGATGAAGATGAGTTAAGCTATATTCGGCTCATATATCATTCACACTCATTTCTTTCACGGGAACGTATGAACCCATAATTGACCTGCTCCCAGCGTCAGTGGCTTCATAGCTCAGTATGGCACCGGTATTGCGAGGTCACTGGTTCAAACCCCATTGAAGTCCGAATTTTTTTAAAGGCTTCTTTACGCAATTGCATAAATTGCATTCACAACTGCGAGGATCATTTTTTTCATTTCATTTCAAACCGCAGTTCATGTAGGATTTATTTCATATATCATTCACAACCCTGCTATTATGGCCTACGCAACTTCTCCAAAGAGGTAGAATTGGCAATTGGTAATTTTTACGAAAGTGAGTAGCCACTTTATTAACGGTATGTTAAATATTGTTGGAGTCTTTCAGCAAAACATTTTTAAAAACATGGCAATTGACCCTGCGATGGTTTTCTGGAGAATTTTTTGGCAAATTAAAAGTTTATTTCTTGTGAAAGGTAATTTAATTAGGCGAGTTAGTTGTAGACAGGAACTGAAAATTGCAGTTTTGTGACCGACAACAAACATGACAAATTTAATTTGGACGTAAATCTGACCAGCATAAGAATCGGCTTTTACTGGTAGAGGCTAATTTTTGTATTTTCAATTAAACGTTGCTGTACTCGCGTGAGTCTTGTTCTGAACAAGGTTGTACGAAAAATTGTTATAGTTACCACGATTTCAAAAGTTGCACGCGCTGTAGCAGAGCATCTCATGATATTGCGTTGTGGCTTGTGGGTCCGTGACCGTGATAATGAAAAACTATGATGATGATGACGACAACAATGACGATGACGATGATGATGGTGACGATGATGTTAATAATAATGACGATCAATTCAGTCAAATGCGATTTCAAGTATGGAATAAGTTAAGCATGAACGGACTGTCGGTATATTTCAGTTGTGACAGACAGGTCCAGTGTATTCGATTGGGGATAAAAATAAAGGTTTATAGTCCAACAATAGTTTGAAAGTTTTCTATTCATTTGCCGCAAGTCTGCCAACAGTTTGAAGAATTCCTGTTAATTTGCATAAAATTTGGTTAATTATCACTTTTCCATAAAATCCACAGAAAGGGATAAATTCAAGACACGGAAAAGCCAGACCACCCGGCAGAAAGTCTGCCTGTTAATCGCTTTCACTTTCGTCAGTGATATGAAGAAAATCAACTGAAGTTATGTAATCGCCAAATATGACTTTTAGTGTATTAATTGACATCATCGAGTAACTTTCAAAGCTCGTAAGAAAATAGAAAACAAAGTTTTGCTGACAAGCGTTGATCGATCTCCTGTTTCGTGT
>JAEMWC010000080.1:667500-685000 GCA_016490735.1 Pachyseris speciosa | reverse complement strand
ATAGATAGATAGCTTTAATTCAAATCACATGGCAGCCCTCTAAGGCTGAATTGCATGAATTTACAAATACATTTGATACAAGATTTAAAATATGAAAAAGTACAGTACAAAATTGTACTTTAGAATTCTACTTTATAAAGTTATACTTAAAATGAGATTATACTTTATACAAAAACAAAAACTACTAATGCTTGCACATAGATGGCAGAAATGTGCTAGAAAAACGCTTGGTCCGCATGACTGGATTTGCAAAGTGGCTTTGTCTCCTGAGGTTATAATGACAATAGTTCTTAGGAGGGAGAAAACGATGCAACTTATGATCTGGATTAGATACAATAGAATCAAACAATTTTTTACATTGATCTATGCGCCTGTCCTCTAAAGGTGCCATATTGAACATTGACATGCTGTCATTGTAGGAAAGGCCTGGCGAAATGATTGATAGTGCACGTTTTTGAATGCGTTCAATATCTTTACTTAAATAGTCAGGCAATGCGTGATGATACAGGGGGGCACAATATTCTAGGACAGGCCTTATACAAGTGAGATAGAAGCAAATAATATCGTGTGCTGGAACATTTGCACGCTTAAGTAATATAAGAAAGTAAATTCTCTTGTTGGCCTTTTGGATTATATCCAAGACGTGACAATTCCATTGGAGTGTGTTGGTTATAATAACTCCTAGCAATTTAACACTATCTACGCGTTCGAGTTCTTGAGAGTTCACAGTAACTGCGTCAAAATGATGTTTAACCTTCTTAAAGTCAATAACGAGTTCCTTGCACTTATCCGCATTCAGCTTGAGCTTGTTGGTTGTAGACCACTGCTCAACAGCGTTAACAGCTACCTGCATCTCACTTTGACCTCCACTTGGAACAACCTCAGCGAGCGTAGTGTCATCCACGTATTTCCATACGTTATACCCAGAAGAGTGGAGATCGTTGATCATCAAAATGAAAAGCCAAGGGCCAAGTTTTGTGCCCTGGGGCACGCCTGATGGAACGGTGCCCCATTCGGAGAAGCAATCGCTAGTTAACTTCACTCGCTGGCGCCTATCCATGAGGAAGTCGCAAACCCAACGGGCAATTCCGCGAGGAATGCGCAAACCCAGAATTTTGGCAGCTAGAATACCATGATCCACCAGGTCGAAAGCCTTTCTGTAATCCAAGCACACCACGCGCACCGCTGAGCTAGTACCATCCGTTGCTTGCGCCCACGTATGTATCATTGAAATGAGGGCGTGTAGGGTTGAGGAATTTGGGATAGCTCCAAATTGGTTAGGATCAATCGACTCCAAGACTGCAGCACCAATATATTTACTAACCGCAAAGTCCTCTGCTAACTTGGACAGAGCCGGTGTTAGGGAGATAGGTCGAATATGCTTGGCGATGGTAGTCACTGGCTTGACTTTCATCAGAGGTGTGACATCGGCATCCTTCCAGGACCTTGGAGTTCCTGCTCAGCGAATGATGCATTCAGAATGTCGCAGACCGGAGAAGTTAAGAGGTCAGCATAGTCTCGAAGAAGCCAGTTGTTAATACCATCTGGTCCCCCGGCCTTCCTCGGATTCAGCTCCAAAAGAGCATTACATACCTCCGAGGGGTAACTATTAGGAGCTCAGAGTCGTCCGCAAGTGGGGGGAGGCACGAAAGCGGCGTATAGTCCTGCATTGGTTCCAGAAGAGCCGAGTTGATCATGTTTGCAATGTCCTGATTAGAATGCGCCGCGATCCCGTCAAGGTGTATATGCGAACGTATGTCTTCCCCACCAGTAGCCGGAGTCATCCCAGCAATCATTTTAACTTCTCTCCACCACTGGCTAGGCTTGGTTTTCTTGAGGTTAGCGACTTTCGATGCGTAGAACTTTCCGCGACACACCTTTCGCTCACGATTTATGATGTTCCGAAGATGTCTATAACCCTCAGTATCGCCCTGCGCAAAGGCTTTTTGACGCACCTTGATAAGCGCCTTAAATTCAGCTGTCACCCAGGGAGGGTCATTCACGTGCAGCTTGAAGGTCTTTAAGGGCATGATGATATCTAAGCCAATCTTGACGAGATCTTGAAAAAGCTGTAGCTTGCTTTCGCAATCTTGCACAGATTCTAAAATAGACCAGTCAATAGAGCCGAAATACCTGCCAAGATCGCATTTACGACTGGCGCGAGTATCCCTGCGGGTGACGGAACGACGACTACAAGTGATGTGCCTGCTCCTTGGCATAGGCTCGAGTAATACCACCAGATGGTCAGAGAGACCAAAAGGAGGAAAAGTTTGCACAAGATCTTTGTTGTACACATGGGGCATATTGGTCAGAATAAGATCTAGTGTCTGATTACCCCTTGTTGGAACGCGCACAAGTTGCTTTAATTTGAATTGGGTTTGAAGCCGACTGATGTTAAGCCGGTTGAAGTCCCCAGATAAAAGAATACCACAACCAGGATAACGCCCTTCGATAGTCGTAAGCGAAGAAATAAGATAGTCAATCATAGCGGCATCACTGGATCCGTTAGGATACAAAGTGTGGTAAACTGTACCTGAAACGATGCAAGGGAAGCCTCTCGGTAGTCGCGCCGGTCTAATATGAGCCCACAGCACCTCTAACTCAGGGTGGTATAAGTCAGTCAAGGCCTTGTACTTAATGGTGTTATTAATGTAAAGACCCACTCCGCCATGGACGCCGGACTTTCGGTTCTTTAGCCACAAATTATAGCCAGGAGGATGGAGATGATGTTCAGCGGCCGTGTCGTCGTAGATCCAGGTTTCAGTCAGCGATATGAGATCCGGCTTGTTATCATTGGCAAAACACCTAAGTTCGTCGATCTTAGGGCCAAGAGACATCATATTCGCTAGCGCAACAGAGGGACCAAATTCCCTACTGTTTTGGCGCATGGCAACAGAAGCGTGACGAACTTGAATGACATGGCGTGACAAAGGCGCGGACGTGGCGGGTTTGGTATGCAAATTCGTCTACTTGGAAAAACAGATTGAATATTTAATGAGCCAACATGGTTCCGAAACTTTAAAGCTCTCCCAGCTCGACAACCACGGAAAGGTCGTAAAATTCCGCAGTCTCGAAGTAAATTGAAGGAAGTTCCATCAATTGGGCTACGTTTGCATCTGGTCCCAAGCCGACGAAGTTCACCAGGCGAGTAAATATAGCATTCAAATGGATGGAAACAAGTTTTGACAGCCAGACGGGCGAACCAAACGTCGACAGGTAGTGGGCAGCATGTCCAAGGCATAAGAAATAGATCTTTAAAGTTATGTGAATAAAAATGAGGACTATAACTTGAAGAAGACTTAGAAGATCAGAGAGCCGATTAAACGTGCAGCCATATGAGGCGCATACATTATCCTGAAAAAAAATCTGAAAATATTGCACTGTCTAAAAAAAAACCTCTGCCCCGCCCCCCCCCCCCCCTCTCCCTGTACTATACATAATGAATGCAGCCTTACGAAAGCTTGCCGAGTGACATTTCCCAAAACAAAACAGATATTAATCATAATTCAATCCGAATTTCCGAGCCTTTTTATTTCTTCCCGAGACTCCATCCGGCTAAATAAACTGACGAATCTTGCTGATGAAAGCCATCCGTTGAAGACTCAGAAGAAAGAGAGTTATGCTGTTACAATGTGGAACAGAAAGAATTGATCGATTTGCTTATCGTCAAACGGCGCCTGAAAACACCAAAACGTCAACTTCCTGCTCACGTACTTACGTACTTATTTCAGGTTAGTGCTCTTTTTAAACAAAACCATTCGAAGGGTAATAAATTCGTTCCCCTATATGTAGCACTGGACATCGTTTTTCGTCCCTCGAGTTCCTGGAAGTTCAAAGTTTTGTGAAGAAAACTATTATCTTGCAGCCATCTTGACACTGTTATCTTCTCGAATGAAGTCATAGACGTCGATCATTTCTGTATCGGGGCATTCGATATGATAAATGCAATTGCTTTTAATGCTAACATGTCCTGGTTATCGCAGTTATCAACGAAGTAGCCTGTCGTTTATTGAGATTACAAATTGGAAGGCAATAAATGATGTAAATTAAGACAGGCGCTTGCACGTAGTATCATACGGAAGCGTTTTCAGTCCTCACATTGTAAGGCAACACAAGCACAAGCGAGAAGATTCCATCTTCAAGGTTAAGGTATAGAAGTTATAAATTTCTAACCTAGCATTTCAATTCCAAGAAACAGATTGTCGAATTCATTTCAGGTTTTGCATTCACTTATAGTTTAGTAGTTTAAAATCTGTTAAGCAAAATTTCGCTGCAAAAGAAACAGCTGAAAAAGCAGTGACGCCAGTAACGTTTCATTTTCTTACAAATCGATCAGCATTGATATATTTAGCGAAGGTGAAGGTCTTCATCGCCTGTGCTGAATTTTGGATATAATTCAGGAGATGAAAACGAGAGTTTTTTAACGAAACAAAACTTAAGACTTTCTTAGTATGAAAAAGATAAGACTAATCGAGTAGCCTTACAGTAATTTTAGTTGAGTTCGACCTATGGATGTCTAAAATTTTCAGTAAACCTGCTTCAATGTTAGATTTGAAACTCAGGGCGTGTAGTAACATTCCTTTCAATAAACATTTTCTGCTTTCCGAGCATTTAGTTCGCTAAAGAATGCGAACACATTAAACTGTGTCAGCGCTACAAATTTCCCTTCAAATATCTCTAAAATAATCTGGGAAAACCACTCGCTTTGGGTAATTAACTGCGACCGAGACACGAGGTAATTTGGTCAATAAATTTCTAACCAAATCAAATCAAATCAAAACTTTATTTATCCACGGAGTCCATTTCACTAAATAGTGCTCTCCCATGGATCCGTGCATTAAAAATACAATAACTATTAATTTAACGATGACCATTAAGTTAAAAATAGTAAAATAAGAATGTATAGTTAAAAGTCTAATTTATCTACTACTCAAATTTAGACGAGAGGTTTGACGAGAGGTTAAGGCCCCGTTTATATGGAGAAAAGTTGTCCAGGGCAAGAGGGTCACCCTCCCAGCCGAGTCAACTTTAGCGAGCGTTTATATGAGAAAAAGTTGACCCTTTTGCCCGAGCCAGCAGCACTCGCGCATGCTCTGATTGTCTCACCTTGACCGAGTTGACCCGGCTAGGCGAGCCAAAGTGTTTATATGGAGAAAAGTTGGCTCGGCTAGGAGGGTGACCCTACCATCGAAAGAGGGTGACCCGGCTAGGAGGGTCACCCTTCTAGCCGAGCTAACTTTTTGTTACTCATGTAAACGGTTCGCCAAGTTTTGTAAGGAAATGTGGGAAAAATTGGCTCGCCCAGGGTAGCTCGGGTAGGCGGGTGACCCTTCTACCCGGGACAACTTTTCTCCATATAAACGGGGCCTAAGTTTCAAAACGAGTCCCTCAACAAAACTAAGGGATTGAGAAAACATTTTCCTCGTACAAGCTGCATCATCTCTCTACTTTTCTATCATCAGTTATTTATTCCTTGAGGTAAGAATGACGGTTTTCAGGCTTTGAACAAAATCCAAAATTTAATGCGATCTCTGAGATGTGTGTAACTATTTTCCTTGAATTTGAACTGTGCTCTCCATTGCCAAAGTAGTATTCCCTACTATAATCATTTTTTCTAACATTTCTCAATATTGTTTGTAAAAATGATAGCAGGTTTTAACATAAAGTTCTAAAGCTTCTTTGTATCCGGCTTGTTGCGTTAAATTTGGTGAAAATTCTTATTTGCTTTACGAGGCTGGGTGTGCAAGAAACGAATGGGTGTACTCTGTGGGGGGTTGGGGCCATAGGCATAGAGCGGGTCAGAATACTGTTAGACGTTCCTTCGGTAACATAACTCATGAGCAGTGAATGCAGCATCCCTGTTGTCGGGGGCCAGAATGGAACATGCTCTCTTTGCTATGCTTACCTACCGCCGGTGGAGAAATCCGTCGCAATCCACGTTTATACTCCAAGCCAGCGGAGCGGAGTGGAGACTGCAGAGGGGAAGAAAATTAGTCGACCACTTGGGCCCAAGTCTCTCCGTTATAATCGAGTCGGACGCCTCGAAATCGGTCGCATTGGAATTGGCCGCTCATAACCGACCATATTCCCCGCTGTTGGACGAATACGTACGTTATACACCGAGTTGAACCCATCTGCGAGCCTTTTTTTTGCTTGGACCGAGGTATGTTTTTCAAAGGTTGAAACAAAATGCTTGACCGGTCAATCAAAATATTTGTCGCTCGTGGAAACAAAAATACAAGGGCGTAACGAGGGGGGGGGGGGGGTCCTGGGGTGCTCGTGACCCCCCCCCCTTTGTAAGCCCTCTTTTAAGCAAACAACCTACAATATTCAGGTGGCATTCTGGGAGTACCCTCTGTTTGACAGAGTGTGACCCCCCCTTTGAAAAATCCTGGCTACGCCCCTGAAATATGCATCCTGTATTGATTTATATACCCGCTAAGAGACCATATTCGTATTATCAGTATTGAACTGGATCTAGCATGGAGCAGAAGCTTTCGCGGGGAGATAGATTGCCCCGTTTAAGCCTCTTGTGCACGCTAGTTCCAGCTCATTACGGAGAATACGGATAAGGTGTATTGCAAGATCCCCACTGCAATTTCGCCGACTTTGTGTGCTGATAGATATGCCGGCAATTGTATTAAATGCAGTCTGTAATCTAGAATAATGAACAAGTGCTAAGTTATTCCGAATTGTGCGAATTTGCACCGCCGACCGGTTAGCTCAGTGGTAGAGCACCGGACTAGCGTGCGGGAGGTCGGTGGTTCAAACCCCGGTCGGACCAACACTCAGGGTCTTTAAATAATTGAGGAGAAACTACTGTCTTTGTAATAACATCTGCAAATGGTTAGACTTTCTAGTCTTCTCGGATAAGGACGATAAACCGTAGGCCCCGTCTCACAACTCTTCACAATTGATTCTGTGGGACGTAAAAGAACCCACACACTGTTCGAAAAGAGTAGGGGACGTAGTTCCCGGTGTGGTGGTCTATCTCTCATCTGATGATTAAATGCTCGGAGATATTAGCTGCACAAGCTACTCTAAAATCCGAGGGTAAATAATGTGATGTATGTGTGTAGGCTTAAAATCTTCGAAAGCCCTCGCTTGCGCATAACATAAAAGAAACTTCCAACGAAGTTAAGTCGTGATAATCTTAAGTTAAATTTCGGTTCCTTCGCTAATGATTCCATCTTTTTGCACCACTTTCGATTTTCACGTTTATCAAATTCCAAGTCAACTTATTCTCTATGCAAATTTTGAGTATGTTAATACTAAAAAGAGTCATATTCAAATCACCAGCGATCACTTCTCTAGTTTTAGAGTCGTTTTACCGACACACTCCTATACGACTGAGCGATGTCATGCGATATAGATAAAAAAAATCGTTTTTTCAAAGAAAAGTTCCTGTTGCTACGTTGATAACATGAATAATGATGTAGGAGCTGTAATATTATGAAAAAATATTCCATCAAATTAAGCCGTGAATTTGAAGCTCATTCGTCGCCAAGTGCCTTGTGACCTGCGAATTAATTTAAGTCACCTCAATTTTGTGGAAATATTATTGAAGATTTCTGGTTCTTTAGTGTAGAAACGACACATCAGCCGCAAAGGATGTTTTGATGCTAAATTTACGTATAGTTTATAATATTACTGGACGTAATAATCACTATGAGATAGGTTAGTAAAATGTTCATGCATAGTCGCTGTTTCGTTTCGAATGCCCAGGCTCAACAGACAACCTTAGTATGAAAAATTCAACTGTATGTTATTCAGAACAGTAACGCAGTCTAAATATTTTAGTCTGTTAAAACCAAACTGTGTGATTCAAAAGACGGAAAAGAGTTTTTATAAGCATTCACTTACCTAAAGAAGAACAGGGTGAAAGCAAGTGAACGCCAAACTAGCGGAGAACATATATCGGTCTGAAACCTAAAAAAAGGTGGAATCTTAATTCAGTGATAAGACATCCACATGCCCTAATTTAAATTCGCAAAAACAATGAAGCCCGCCGGTCAATTTCCAGTTTCGTCCAAGAGCTTGTTAGGAACTCTACAATTACAGTTTTGAGCTCAAAATTATCTACCTATTAAAGGAAACATTTGTGCAACGCACACCAGGGAAACTTGTCAATTACGAGGACATAAAATTTACTTTGCATCCGTAAAAAAGTTATGCTATTTATTTCTATCTAAAGCGAATGTCATCAGCTAGCCTTTACTTGACTGAAATCCTTATAAGAATATGAGAAATTCATACCTAACAGAACAGTGTAACGCGTTTCAGCGACTTGACTCCTCAGTCTTGTCTGATGAGATTATTTTTGTTTTAAGATATGAAACTATTACTTTTTTCGAATGATCGTCGACGATAAAATGGTATATTTACAAACATCTGATTTAAATCAAACCCAGGCAAGAAAATCCTGTTAGAACCGACCGATGCAATGACAAAACGTGGAAGGACACGTGACCTGTGAATTTATCAAATGAATGGTATATACCTCTTTAGAAAAGCTAACAGCAAATTAAACTGTTTTTAAGAACAACAAAACGTTTTAGTGATATGAATTTCCGTGAAATTTAACAGGATTGAACAAATAGGCTAACAATGTGTACTTGATCCAAAAGAAAAACTTGATTAAAATGTATGCGAACATTAAACATAAAGAAAAACTTGATTAAAATGTATGCGAACATTAAACATTTATGTCAAAAACAATAATTCAGTCTGGTGGTGGGTTTTTGGGAAAGAATATAATTCATTGACTGCACCTATCTCAGTTCTCTTCCTCTGAGTGATCATTTGAGTTTATTGTAAAAAATCTTAACATGCATTAACTCAAATAATAAATCCTGTTTGCTGTAAAAATGGAACAGACTTAAGGCGTGAAAGAATTGTAAGTCGTTATCGAAGCCATTATCACAAACAAAGATTAGTTTACAATGGATGTAAAGTTTGCGAGTCGACGCGAAATTGGCCATTGTATTAGATACTGAAGGATAAATTTTCCTAGTACACAAAAATAATTCTATTTTATTTGTTCCTACCTGATAAAATAACTCCTTATCTCGAAGAGCCAGTGTCTGCGTCAGTTGGTTTTCAGATCAATTTCCCTTCTATTTATATCGATCGCCGGTTGTTTTTCTCAGGTGATTCGACGAGTACGAGTTCTCCTTGTGGTGGAGTTTTAGCCTAAAAGCTGTTCATTATTTAGCATTACACAGATATTCTATACACCATTATTATAATTATACAGAGATCTTAAGACAATGTTAGGCACCTTCACAAATGAAAACAATCTCAGACCTTCAAGGGCAGTTCTTTCATGTAAGTGCCAGGATGAAACCGCACAGACTAAGCCGTGGCCTGGGTATTTGTAACTCAACATGCCAACTGTGTAACTGTGATCTATCTTGCTGAATACCGGAGGCCTTACAGCAAAATTCGAGGTTGTTCATGCGAACATTTGCGCTTCTTCCTAGCGTTAATTTTATAGCCTTAGTTAGGAACAATAAATTTGCAAGTCAGACTCGTCGGGAGATAACCACTGCTAATTTGAACGAAGACCGCATATTTACATATCATTACGATTCTAAACACCAAACACAGTGACAAAGACAGAGGCTCCCTTTGTTTCGTAATTCGTCCGGTTATTATTTTTTTACATACATCATTTTCCAGGTTAACACCTTAAACGGGTTGGGCAGATGTACGAAATAAAATAACAGGCAAGAACCTCGCTTGCGATATTCACTGAACCTGGAAGAAGTGAATTTAATAAATTGACTAAACGTGCTATTCTTGGACTGTATGCGCACCTCCAAGGGAGATTGTAACGTTACCGTTTTCAGCCAAAAAAAGTCATCGTGTATCTAATTTTCAGTGGGAAAAACTTCGTGTTTGTTTTTCCGCTTTCTTTCCTTCATGAAAAAAATATTGTTTCAACGTACTCCTCCATGCTGGTTTTGCATCCGGACCTTGCTCCTCATGAAAAATGTAATATTTTCAATTTGTTCTCTTTTTATTGGCTAACGACCGCCGTAGGGAAACAAACAAATTTTCTTAATAGACTACCACGAATAATGTACCGCAACATATTCGATTGGATCACTCCCCGAGCAAGTTTACCGTCCACAGCAGTAAAACAGCACGCTTTTGTTGGTTAATTCTAACCGCGAGATTTACTCACTGGGTGTTTTTACTTCGATGGTTTTATTCCTAGCAGATGTTGAAAATGCTATTATGTTAATATAACACATTTCTTCCCACGACCTAACTCAGAAGGATGCGTTTACAACCCCGGTCAGCAGTCCACGGCTCATTTCCCAGAAGCTACTACGGAAACCGACGTTTACAAATATTGCGAAATTTCAATTTTTTCCACTGGTCTGCAGATGCACTTAAAACACTGAAGCATGGCTGAGTTGTCGTAAGCTGGAAGGATGGCTGGATAGATGAATGGATGGATGGAAGGACGGCCAGACGAACGGAATTAGAAAACGTTTTATCAATGCGGCCGAATGTTTGATGCTCATACAGTTTGTTTATATAGAACTCTCAAAGTAGGACATTTTATTTAAATTCGGCTTTTCATGATATAAAGCATCTTTTTGAATCAGATTGATGTCGAAAGTGTCCTTAAACAAATTCTGTCTATTTATTACCATAATTCCTGAATAATTCCTTCGAACTTATAATAGGGAATATATATCCCAGACCCTGGTACGTAACCGTGATAGCAGTGCAAATGTGTCATTTTGTAGGCTTCTTCCTTGGTTCTGGTTATTAGAGAGTGTTTGCGTGTCCATCCATTCAGCGAGAAAGCAGGTTTATCTTTTGCATGCTATAACGATTATTATGCGTCAAGAATTAGAAAGATAACGACCTATTAAAGCGTTCAACACATTAATAGCCATTCACTAATTAGGTCAATCGGTAAACAAAAATCGCTTAATTCTTGGATGAAAGCTATATTACGCACGATATCTTTGTTTACGACTGATGATATCACTATTTTGCTAAATGCTGTTTTACACTGCGATAGACTAAAAATAAAACTAACACGGAACACGGAGACGACCTTTTAGACAGTCGTCCGTGACATGGGTTAAATATAAAAACAGGGCCATCAAGTCTCAGTTTATTGCATTATTCTTTATCTGTTTCTACCCTAAGAGCAATTCAATTTGTGGCGTATCACTCTCCAAGGCTCTTCTGCATTCAAGTGAGAGAAATCAATTAACATCTATTTTTCAGCCGATATTTAAAATTCATGGCATAATTATCACTATCGACTGAGGATGATATACACCAGTGTCATATAATCATGTAGTAATACTTTTTTTTCTATTTGACTTTAAAGAACCGACAAACTTCCCGAAGCTGATTATAAGTTGGTTCTGAAATACGCCGCGATACCGGCAATTTTCGGAGGCGGTTTTCAGAATTCTCTTCCATGAAATCCGTGGGCGATAACACCTGCTTTGCCGTCTGGATCAACCGGCGCCATGTGCTGATGGGGTAATTGGAGTTTTCTATTCCCCGACATTCATTTTAAGGCAACATTTTACTTAATGTTTTTTTTAATTGCTGGCGGCATTTAAGAGACTCTGAAAAATGGCCGACTCCATGAATCCGCAGCTGCAGAAGTCATTTTACTTTTAGCCTAGGTCCGCTTTTGCTTCGCGGGTTCGTTGGATTGTGTCCTTGTTAAGTTTTAGCTGCACCTTGTTTGTCCTCAGAGAAACGTAGCCGTTGACTGCGTAAACGACCCGTAGATAAGCCTCTTTTAGTTTTTTTTTCCTCTTTAACACGTATAGTACCAGGGGCAACACTTTCAAGTGGATGCACCCGATGTTCCCAACGAACGCTCGAAATCAAGTACTCTTTAAATATACCACTCGAGATGGCACGAAAGCAAATTTTCAGTATTAGTTCGTGAAAAAAAAAAAAGGAAAACTAAAGGCGAATAAAATTGCGTCCGTTCGATGGAGGGGAGGGGAGGGAGCGCAAACATGTTCACCTGCAGGGATCGCATGTTATAGAGTGGAAAAGGTAATAATCACATCATAATAGTATGCCTCTTCTGTCCCTCAATATGGTCAGTTATTTATCCGAATTACAGAAAAGCACTTTTCCGATTCTACCTTGAATTTTCGTAGAGCTTAAGTGTATAAAGGCATTACTCGATATAGCATTCCTTTTCGAAAACGCAGGAACGTCTGGAACAGTACGCCCCCTCGAGCTTACCACTTCCCCCGAATAAATTACAACGCTTTTAATTCGTTAGAGAATTTAGGAACTAGGAACGGAAGATAGATATTAATATTAGCTTTAATTCCTTCCGCCATGTACATTTAGAGAGAATTAACTTTCATAACAGGCAGACTTAACTTTGAAGTTCCTTCTAGCACTTATATATGCTGGCGCCGCACAAATCGGTTTTCCAGGGTTTTTTCCTTTCGATTGCAATCAATATTACAAATGTTGACTTTTTCGGAGCGAGGTTTCTTTGTGCGTGTCATATTTAAGTAAACGAGCGGTTGAAGATTTGGTTTGGTTGCCTAGAAAGCCGAAAAGCTGTCACTGAAAATCTAAATAACAAAACGAGTGAATATTGGGCGTTTTTATGATCAGTCCCCGAAATGGGATAAACTTGAGGTAAAATTAGTTCTCACTTAACAAGTTAGAGTTGTTTCCTCGAGCTCAATGAACTTTCCAACTGATCGCAAGCAAAAATGGGCAAATTGTTAGCAAACCGAACAACGAAATTGAATAGTATCATGTTACATTAAAACGCTTTCTGGTGTCCTCTGGTTCTGACAATTCGATGTTGGCTTTTCGGGGGCTGACGTCTATATAATATCTACCGTATTGTGGTGTGAGCCAATAGAATGATGATATGGTCCGTAACACATGCGGAACATTTGTTATATAGCTACGGATGCACAAACAATTTACCAGACTTCATGCAAGGATAGTCGTTGCCGGGGTGTGAGTTACTTACTCGAGAAGAATTACATTTAAATAAATCAACCTTGCGAAGAGTTTAAGCGTTCAAAAAGGCGGCGAACAAGAAATGTAGTATCAAAATTTGCTCACAGTTTCGTTAAATCCATTTGATTATTTATCAAGTACACACGTGAAGAGTAACACGGCGTTAAAAGGTTAAAAGGAAAAAAAACTGTATTGTTTTTCGTTCAACTCGGGATCTCACGTACTTAACAGTTTATCTAATTTCTAATTTCAGGTTGGCAACACTGAAGATGGCTGGTCAAATTGAACATTTTGACAGATTTCTCAGTCAGTGCAAAGACATACACGCACTCTTCAATTTTACAGCGCTTAAACAACTTAAAGGAAATGAGACCGATCCACTTTTGCCCGCTTTGTCAGGGAACCTGACGCTATGTGAAAACCGCTTGCTGAGTATGCCGAGTACAACCATTGATCCTTCGCCAACATCAACAGCTTTGCCAAGGTACCATGTTCTCATGACACTGTATTTTGCGACCGTCGCCATAGTCGGATTGTCCGTCAATTTGTGTGTAATCGGTACAATCTGCCGTGTTCGCCGACTATGGAGTATCACCAACGCTTTTGTATTGAGTCTTGCAATGGCCGACTTCCTCCTAGCCAGCGTTCTGGTCCCTCTCTACATCTCGGACATATATCACCCCAGCCAGTCGGGCATTTCGACAGCCGTTGATATGCTATTTCCTTTATTAGGCGTTGCGTCGCTTTTAAACCTAGCCGCTGTCACAATGGAGCGTTTCACGTCGATTTCTTTTCCCTTGACCTACCACGCTTACATCACTCGTTTTCGCGCCACCATAATCATCACAGCTGTTTGGCTGGTGTCGTTTTTTCAGGCGTTTCTTCGATTTGCGTTTACCAACAACCAGCTTATCTACGAGGATATTCGTTTCGCCGTGGCGTTCGTTCTGCCGTTTCTGTGCATCTTTATTGTCAATATCAAAATCTACTTTGTGGCTCGACAACACGCGCGTCAAATCAACACAGCCAACCCACAAGGCCAGAGCCGTGCGTTTATCAGGAAGTTGAAGACCATGAAAATCATCGCTCTTCTTGTTGGCACGTTCATGGTGACATGGCTTCCCTACTTCATCGCTACTTTATACGACCACCATGTTGCCGAAGACCGCAACAGGATTGTCTTGAATGTTACTGGAGCACTGGCGTGTGCAACAGCCCTGTTGAACCCGCTGATGTATGGTTTACTCCGCAAAGATGTGAGAGAGGCAATAGTTAAGGGCCTCAAGTGCCAGAATGTGAACCAAATTGAGATTCAAAGCTTTTCATACAGTTTTCGCATCGAAAACACAGCTGCATCGGCTGGAAAACAAGCACCTCAAGCCTAGGAAAATGACCTTTTGCTCTAAGCGTAAAAGCTTTGTTTTCTTAGGTAGCCTTTATATCGATAGTCAAACACTTAGGGTCGTGTATGGTAAAGGTTAGTAGAAAGACTCAATTCATGCGTCGTGTTTGAGCAACGCTGATTCTTAACTAACAACTGTATGATTATGACTGCAGAGTCTGTGAATACTATGTTTCAATATAGGTATTTAAATACAAGGTATTCAGAGAATAGGTATTTCCAGTTGCACTGTTTTAATGTGTAACACAAACTATTACTTGGATATTGTGGTCAACTCATGCGGGACTCGACATATGTTATAATCTTTGATGTAAGATGTGTCATTTTGTTGGAGATCGTTTCATCTCAAAACTATTTTAATTGAATCTCGTAAAATGCCGCAGCGTCTGACAAACAATTTGGTATCTGTACTATACTGTATATTTATATTAGCCCGATGGTCCCAAGGTTAGCCACTTAATGGACTTAATGATATATACGCCTATAAAAAGCATTATTTGGCAGTACATAAATATCACATTTATTCCTGCGTGTACTCTATTGCTTTACTGAAGAATATGTTGTAACTGGAAATAACAAAACTTGAATGCCGTACACAAACTGGCACTGTTGGATGGATGTTAATTTTACAGACAGACTTAGACGAAAAAAAAAAAAGCTTAATAATTGTGTAAATATGTCATCATTTCCCCCACATTCGTCCTTTCTGGCGCCATTCTTTACATTGGTATATTAAGCGTTTTTCTTATCTCAGACCCGGCGAGCTATTAAGGTCAATAACGCCTTTGTGGTTTGAATTTAAAAGCCCTTTTGTTTAAAGTACTAAACCAATTTGCTGAATTTGATGGAAATCACCGGAAAATTAATTAGGGTGCATTTGTCAGGCCACCTGGTCCCATCCAATCCCCTCAATCTCTTGCACAGCTCGTGAACTTGTTGGCGACGGTACCATGCAGAACGTCGCTGTCTGTGTAAGGTAATCTTCCTGAGTGAAAGCGTTTTAGTTGTAATTTTGACTCGCGTGTCCCTGATTCATCTGTTGGTTGTTTAAATTGTTGAAATTCATCAATCAGTGACGCTTGTCTGCGGCTGTCCAATTCATGTTTTCTAGCTTGCTTCTGGTGTCATTTCAAAGACGATGTCGTGCTATAAACTAATAAAAAACGTTTACAGGACAAAGTCTTCATAAATAGATCACCCTAATAGCAGGTATGCGACTAATAGCTCCCATTTGCGGGGGACGATGAGAATTTGTTTTCACGAAATTTTGAAATTTTAAATGACAAATATCGAATAAAACATGTTAAGGGGAACCAAGTTGTGGTTTATCACAGGACAAAACTATTGAATGTCAAATATCATTTGGGGCACGCATGAAACCAACCTCATAACTAATAAGAAACTGCGGAATGCCGTTTGTCTGGGCGATATATATGTGATTAGTATTCTCTAATTTTGAATCAGACACTGAATTCGAATCGCATGTCACGGTGACAGAAAGGCGGTACAGCATTTGATTCAAACTAAATGCGTGGTTTCTCCCTGTCTGTATGATATATTTCCATTTCCATTTATTTGCCATTAACCACATAAAAATACAAAATTTAAAAATACGAAACACAAGAAATTTATAATAACTTAAACTTAAGACAATAGACTACAAATGTTTAAGGTGGTAATGACAAGAAAGCCTATATAGAAGCCGGGGGCTTATGAACTATAGGCTTCAGTTTCAGTTCAGTTTATTATTTAGCCACAATTAATTACACATCACGAAATAATAAATACATTCATAAATTAATAGAAGCGGCAAGGAGGGCCATAAGAAACCACAAGGCTTATACGAGATGGACCTCCTTCCTGACAATATAGGATACATCATACGAATTACGGGGACAGCATGAAATATGAAATGTATTATTTTAAAAAGAAAAGAAAAGAAGAAGTAAGTAGCTCAACAATGAGTATATTTGCCTAAGAAAGAAGGAATTTTTTAAGGTGGCTTCATATGGTTTCCTGACCGCGCGCAGCCTGGTTACTAGAAAGTGGCTGATGGCGCGAGCTTTAAAAAGTTCGCGCGACCGACGCGCGGCTCTCCCACGCAGGAAGTAAACAAACATGGCTTCCCAACTTTGCAAATTCTTTTTTCGTCAAAAACTTGTGAACGTATCATCTTTTCGAAAGGTTTACCTATCCGTAAGAAGGCTGCAAATTCTTTGGAGTCCAAAAGAAGGTTTAAAAAAATCGTTTCCCGCTGTTCTGAACAACTTATCTGATTTTAACAACCATCGATCGAGGGACACAGATGAAAGAAATTGGCGCCGACCATCTATATATTTTACCGTCCTTGGAGTCGTGAACGCTACGGAAAACGAGCAGAAATCGCCAAAGGGGGATTCCCATATTTGTAGACCAAGTGAAGAAGATACTCCTCCATACCGCTACAACGTGCGCACTTCTAATGGTCGCTTTGCGAAGAGCAAGGAAAAAGATCTACTGTCGGAACGGAAAACGTGACAATTGCGTGACGCGAAACGTGACGTCATAGAAACCGGTTTCAACCAGTCGAGTGAGCACGAGGGAGTGTGGTAGAGCGGAAAAAATAGTGAGCGTGTTGATGAGTGCGATGTAAATCAGTAGGTGAATAAACGCGGTTAAAGGTTAGCTGGTGTCAAGGAA
Source organism: Pachyseris speciosa (assembly GCA_016490735.1). Taxonomy (NCBI): domain Eukaryota; kingdom Metazoa; phylum Cnidaria; class Anthozoa; order Scleractinia; family Pachyseridae; genus Pachyseris; species Pachyseris speciosa. The sequence goes on along the minus strand of JAEMWC010000080.1, from coordinate 667,923 downwards.
TCATCGCGACAAAAGTGGCGACCCTGCCAGGACGGAGAAGGAGAGTTCTAAAACAAGCGACGAGAGGAATTCACAACACAAAGGTTCACGGACCAAATGTCAACATGAGCGAAATCAAAACATTGCAAGAGAAGATCGAAGGTAAGCTGAAAATGCTTAAGTTTACCGTAGAAGATACCGAGAAAATACTCGAAACCGAAGATGTGAAGGCTATCGAGAGACATGGGAGTGCTTTAGAATCTATTATTGACAAAACACATCAGCTTAAATTGCAAGTTCAGGAATTGCGAATCGAAAACAACGAGGACTTTGCGGAGATTAGAAGCTGGTCGGAAAATCTGGAAGCCCAAATCGATAAATTTGAAGGGACTCTCAAACAAGTAAGGCATGTAGCCGCTGATATTAGGTCAGCCGAAGAGGAGA
>JAEMWC010000080.1:647500-657500 GCA_016490735.1 Pachyseris speciosa | reverse complement strand
ATGTTTGCGAAAACCATACTGATTATCAGAGAGAATTTTATAGACATTGAGAAACCTTAAAAGACGATTGTACATGACTCTCTCTAGAATTTTAGAGAATGCAGGTAAAACAGACACGGGTCTGTAATTTGTAAATATATCCTGTTCACCAGATTTAAATAAAGGAATAACTCGAGCAATTTTTAATTGATTTGGCACAATACCAGAGGTGATGGATAAGTTAATCAAGCTAGTAACAGGGGAGATTATTATATCAATAGTATCTTTAATTAAGTTCATAGAAATATTGTCATGACCTACAGCATTACCTGAACGACAAGTACGACATATTTCAATAATTTCCTCCTCATTTGCAACTTCAAGAAATATTGAATTGACTAGTCTGGGGGGTAAAAAAGAACTATGCGACTTTTCTGAAGCAGGAATTTTGCTAGCTAAATTAGGGCCAATTTAGTAAAATATTTACAAAAAAGATTAGCTATTTCCTTTGGATCGGAAATTTCACGAGAATCTGCCCTAAATACGGATGGTAGACCACGCTTACCTTTATTTCTATTAAGAATTTCATTGAGAACTTTCCAAATGGCCTTAACATTTGATTTTCGTTTCTCAATTTGTTTTTCATAATATAAACGCTTAGCAACTCGAAGAGAATGGGTGAGTTTGTTTTTGTAAGACTTGTATGCATTTTCATTAGAAGGTTAGGGTTATTAAGAAAACACTTATACAACATATTTTTCTTCTTAACGGAATTAGCAAGACCTTTAGTAAACCAAGGCTTACGAGAATTGAACCGCTTCACTTTCTTTTTTTTGAGTGGAAAACACCGATCATAAATTGAAACAAACTTTTCAATAAAGATAAAATAGGCGCAAGATGGATCATCTAAACCAGGTATTTCAGCCCAGTTTATCCTACCTAAGTCATCTTTAAATGCACTTAGATTATGCGCATTTTTTCACGAAAGATTACGTATTTGTCCTTGTCACTGGTGCTATTATTATTCAAAACAAGTGAAAAAATCGGTAAATGGTCAGATATGTCATTGAGAAAAAGACCACTTATTGAAGGACAAAGTGGATCGTTCGTGAAAATGTTATCTATCAGTGAAGCTTTGTTCGCCGTAATTCTAGTGGGACGTGTAATCAGTGGGAAAAGCATCCTAGAGTACAACAAATCCAAGAAGTCACTAGTCGCTTTATGGCAATGGTGATTAATTAGATTTAAATTCCAGTCACCCATTAAAAATACAAGCTTATTTTCTTTGGTAATTTTTCCCAGTACTAGGTCCAAATCAGACAGAAATTCATTTAACAGTGAGTCGGGTGGTCGATAAATAATGCCGACAATTACATTCTTTTCTTTTGTCCTATTAATTTCAACAAACAAAGATTCAGCACTTCCGTCGACAGGGAACGCTAGATCAGGACGTTGTTTGTAATTCAAATGCTCACCAATGTAAAGGCCAACACCTCCACCAACGCGAGTGACTCTGGGTTTATGCAAAAAATTGTAACCCGCGATGTCGCAAAAATGATAACATTCATCAAGCCAAGTCTCAGAAATCCCAACAATAGGAAGTTTCAATCGAAGTTGGCCTAGAAAATTTGAAAGCTTATCAAATTTATTAGATATGCTACGAATGTTCATATGGAGGAAAGAAAGGCCTGATTCAAGGCTACTGCAGTTTAAGTTTAGGCGACTTTGCTCTTCGGCTAACATGTTGTTAAAACTATCTTCGGTATAGTACTCACAGCTACTGTGTTCTAAATAAAAATTTATGTCTGGATCATTGTCTTTACAAAGACTAAAATTTTTATAGGACTCACATAGCAAAGGATTAAACTTTAACTGAGCTAATCTATCAGGATCAAAATTAATGGTACCGCCATTCATGAATTCAAACAGAGTTAGCCGAAATTGATCATCGTCTAAATTATAATTTAAAAATGGTAAGGATGATAAACTATTCACTTGCAGGTTTATCACGAATAACTAAGCGATCGAGGACAAAATATGCAATTTTACCCGCCTGTTTAGCAGCTTTAAGATTAGGAATCTGACACTCTCTCTTCTGTAAGGTTGCCGGCGATAGATCTTCGCTGATGAAAAGATCGGTAGGCTTCTCCCGCCTAGCTTTGCGCAAAACCTGCTCCCTCTGTTTCCAATCTCTTAATCTGCACACGATGGTTCTCGGTTGATTCCGGTTTGCTTGCCCCGACTTGGTTATCCGCCTTTCCACCCGGTGAGCCCTTTCGATGTCAACTTCAAGGTCCAGGTTATCCTTGATCGCTCGCTTAACCTTAGCTTCTGCGTCTTCCCAAGTTTCATTGTCAGATTCCGGGATTCCATTCACACGGATGTTATTTCTCCGACTTTGATTTTCGAGATATTCCATCTTTTGGGAATGAGATGCAAGGTCCTTGCTAATTTTATCAAGTTCTTTGTTAACATCTTCCAGCTTAACATGAATTGGTTTCAGCTCGTCCACATCTTTTTTGAGTGTATTGCAAACCAGTTTTCATCTCCTGCACATCCTTCACTACAATGTCCACCCTCAAAGTCAATGAATGAATCGTTGACTCAAATAGCGACTTAAATGTGGATTCCTGCACCTTTAACAATTCTCGAACGGTGGCTAGAGTTACGTAATCTCCTTCGACGCCATCCACCGACGAATCCTGTTGAGAATCCAGAGCGGTTGCACCCTTTGTTTGATTGACCCCGGAGCTATTCCAATCGGTCAACGCAGCTGCTTTAAATGGCCGGTAAACGCGAAGGGTTTTTCTTCTTGAGCAAAGCTCCTTCGTGTGTACCAACGATTTCATAGGTATAATGGATCCTCGGGCGCAGAATTTCCACTGGTGACCCCGCAAAATGTTCCATGATATTAAACTGCATGTTGACATATTTTGGAGCAAGACCCGGGGGCAAATTGAGCAAACTTGAAAATGCTCCATGGTGTATACTGGTCGTACAAAATGACCCTAGGGCAAGCTCCGGGAGCAACTATATTTGGGGAACAAGACTCGGGGGGGCAAATCGAGCAAACTTGGAAATGCTCCCTCGTGTATACTGGCCGTGCAAAATGACCCTGTAGCACGCTCCGGGAGCAAAGAACCCACTGTGTACCGTGCATGGCGCCCCCAACAAGTCGTCTTGGGATGGAACTAAGAATGTGTCCACATATAACGGTGGACACCTAAAGAACGAAGGAAGGGGACAGCAGGACATTCAAAGGATACTTGGATGAAAACTACCCTCCCCTCCCCAGGACGTTCCAGTCATAGTTGCCCTTTTCCAGGTCTGATTTCTCGCACGTCGTTTCATGCCCCTTTTCCCTTTGTGTCTTCTTTTCAAACACGAATAACACAAATCTATACACTTGTCTACTGACTTGGTTTTGTAAGTCATACTACTTCTGTTAAGCTAGGTGGCTGTTTTAAGTGAATCGTATCCAATGAACATTTGACCTCGGACTGGATTCTATTAAAGTGCACCTAAACCCAAAAAATTTTTTTTCGCTAAAATAAATCTTTGCACCTGTTTGAAACGCATTGCGCCTTTTTTTTTTTTTTTTTTTTACCAAATCTTGACTAGTTATTTTGACTTTTCTAGGGTGTTAAAATTGCAAAATCTGGCCATCGTCTGCCCCACGACCGAGTCAGAAGGGGCTTGGGTCTATTCTCGATTTGACATCACAAACTGATTTACATCGCATCAAGTCTTTGTAAGCATGCATGCAAAGCAGTTTGTGACGTCAAATCGAGAATAGACCCAAGCCCCCTCTGACTCGGTCGTGGGACCAGCTTTTGGAACTTCAACACCCTAGAAAAGTCAAAATAAGTAGTAAAAAGTGGTAAAAAAGGCGAAATGCGTTTCAAACAGGTGCAAAGATTTATTTAGCGAAAAAATTTTTTTTGGATTTAGGTGCACTTTAACCAAACGACATGAAAAATCTTGTTAAAAATAATATGTATTCCCATACCAGCCTTTACAGTGTATTCAATGTCTCAAACCTCCACACTCGTTTGCCAGGCCCCGTCGGAAACTTGGTACAAGTAGAAGAAATAAATCATGTCTCAGTTTGCATCTACGGCGCATTTCCAAGAAAATTGCGTTTGTTTTATATCATATAAAGGGGAGCTTATAAGTAAAATTCTCATCACATTTTCATGGCGTTGATTTTTCCTTTGTCGATGCAGCTAGTTCAACAACGATGATGATAACTTGGGAAATAAATCTCGAAAAATTACCAGGAAAAATATTAGATCACGTCGAAGGCTCTGAAATGCATGGAGCAGAAAAATATGAGATCTTTTTACGAAGCTTTTGTTTTAGTTCTAATTTATCACAGAGTCTCCTAATTTTCTGGTACCTAGCCAGAGAAAATAAAGCTTATTTTGCATTCTAAAAGAGATGTCTTTTAAATTTTGGGAAAATTGTACATGTTAATTATCGAAGGTTACTTACAAAGGTTACTTAACTCATGTTTTAAATATCCTGGAAACAAGGAATCTTCGAAAAAATGCTTTTGTTTTAATGGAACAAAGAACTGCAGGTTTCTTAATATATATGTTATTTAAACCAGGGCCGATGCAAACAAGAAACAGATACCTTATTAAAAAATGCTACTTGATTTTTTATTTAATTAATCTTGCATTAGGCTAAAGCTCGGAGAAGCGAAGCAAAAAGTCTTAAATGCGGAATAAATGTTACAGGTGGTATTTAGGAGTGTCATTTGTTATCCTTTCCTAAGTTTGACTCTTTATATGTCCTTAAGTATTTGTTAAAAACAAGCAAACAAACCAACAAAACCGATGGCAAGAACATTTTGTGTTAATTTCTCCTCGTAATTCATATACTTAACACTTTTTTGGAACTAAATGGTTTTTATAAATCAGAACTTTTCTTCGCGTTATGATACGGAGAGGTGCGTGGAGTTAGTGTCAGTAGTCAGTAGTCAGTAGTGGCGGTTATCAACACTGAATCACCTGCGTACAGCTTAGCTCATCCGGTCTCCATGTTTTTATAGTATCACACTTCTACTAGGCCAAATGGCTATCAACTTCAAGGTAGGGTGAAAGATTGAGAACTTATCGAGGCAAAATATTTCTTTATTAAATTCAACTGCAAAGTATTGTAATCAAATGAAGAATGATCCTCGCAGTTGTGAACGCAATTTATGCAATTGCGAAAATAAGCCTGAAAAAAATTCAGGACTTCAACGGGGTTTGAACCCGTGACCTCGCGATTACCGGTGCGATGCTCTCACGGGTTCAAACCCCGTTGAAGTCCTGAATTTTTTTCAGGCTTCTTTTCGCAATTGCATAAATTGCGTTCACAACTGCGAGGATCATTCTTCATTTGATTTCATTTCCGCAGTTCATATATGATTCATTTCATATATCATTCACAAAGTATTGTAAGCTCGTCATAGCTTGCGAAGATTCATTTTAACTCTTAACTAGGCTTATATATTTTGCTTTTCAAGACTAAACATTGCTGGTAGTGCAGGTTACATAACTGCAAATTACGAAAATAAGAAAACTTGCATGGAAAACCTACCTCACGTACAGTGATGCGGCAGCTACTGAATTGTGTGCGACTGTGTGTCTCTCCTGAAATTTGTTAATTCTAACAGGCTCGAAAATTTTTAAGTACATTTGTTTGGGAAAGGGTTAAACACCTGGTTTACGTCATTTGATGAGATATTCGCTTGATTGGAGGCCCTTTGGAAACCTCTCTCTATGCGCACAAGGGATCACGGGAAGGGCATCGCGCTTACGAACAGTGCAACATGTCAAGATATAGAGTGTCTTCACATGACGTCAAAGCGGCCATGTTGGTGTTCCAAAACAAAGGAACGGCGGCCATGCTGGTGTTCCAAACTAAACCTCTGGGAATTGATCTACTTTTATGCAAATACTTTCTTTTGTTTCAGCAAACCAATATGGCCGGTAGTCACGTGAATGAAAACGCTCCATGTAAGATTCTGAAGACTGCCAAGCAAAACATAAAAAAATATTGAAGTAAAAAGCGTTCTCTGGTTAAAAAGATTAAAAACATAAGCTTTCGGCTATCATTCTATAGCCTTTAACGAATGGAAAATGTAACGCGCGGACGGAAATATATACGAAGAGGGTGCGAAACAAAAAAAAAATGTTGGTTTGCATCGAAAATAGTACCCATTTTATGAGTGATAGCACCTCTTAAGAACTGTACTGTATTGTTTCAATCGTTACCAAACAACAGTCAAAGATTTAGACAAGGGGAGAGTGCCCAAAAGAAACGCATGTAAAGGATCAGGGATGGTTGTGTAATAACGAAGTCATAAGGGGCAAAATAAGCAATCTATATTTTTACTGCACCCTGGAACGTTTTACTGTGGTATTCTTTGGTCTGAAAATACAAAAACATAAATAAGAAGCAAAGGAAAGTACACCGGTTATATGAAACATTATAAAAGGAATTAGTAGACAGCTGCATCTAAGAAATGCCAAGTCATAAAATTTTCCCGTCACAATTTGTCGCGCCTGCGGCATCTGATTCAAGCTGTGAAGATTGTGGTTTATTCCGTAGCGTTTTAAATTCCTCCTACAATACGCAAGTGGTATACGATATATTGATACACATAGGAATAATGTACAGCATCTCAAATGACACTACAATACAAAACACCTCGTGTCGATGAATTAATCAGAATATCGAATTAATTTTCTTAAACCAGAGTGCCGTCTCTCAAATAGTAAACACTCCTCCCCTGTACAACCCCACATGAACAACCTTCTTCACACTGCAAAGCTGTTTGAACAATGATTCCACATGCCATCGCTTTCGCCGTATTTGAGATTCAACTCTGTCGAGTTCTAGTGCATTAGCTTGCGTCTCTAGTCTCTGATAATCGTACAACTGATTGCTTAACTTAATTGACTGTTTGAGCTCCTCTATGCGTTTTGTTACGTCATCATTACTAGCGAAAAGGTCTTTTGCTTTGGTTTGATGGGCGTTTATCAAAGCATCCAACGACTCGATCATTTTATTCTGCCCAGCAAGTTTCGCCTCTGTTAGTTTCAAATCACCTCGGACCTTAAATATTTCTACTTCTAATTCTTCGCAACCTGAATCGACATAAACACAACTGTACGTGCATTTGTCATCATTTTCAACATCAGTTTCGCTTCCAAGCATCTCAGCTACGATGAAGTCATCAACCGACGAATTTACAGTCTTACTTCTACGCATGCGTGCGTCCATGGCATCCGCAGTTTCTATAGGGTCTGTGTTCGTCGACGCACATTTTACTCCAATAGGTGGCGCGCAGTTCAGATTTTTCTCCACTGAACTCAATTTTTCAATATTTTTCTTTTCTATACTGTTTAATATTTGGCTGGTGTCAAAAGAACTGTCTGAATGGAGTTCGCTTATTCCAGTGTCGTGGTCAGTTTCTTTAGCCTGATCGTCGACGACGGATTCTTTATTATCTCTATTACTAGCGATTTCGGCTCCATTACCGTGATCAGTATCTTTTATTTTCCGTTCCGTCACCTCCTTTGAACAGCCCTCGAAATCTTTTAACTCATTCTCGTCAAGATCCTTTAATGCACAGTTTTGTGTTTCGTCCTCTTCTCCTAATGTCTCCAGTATTGGGTTAGATGTTTGAGTTCCTTTACTGTCTAACCTTGTAATCGGTTTAATGGAACGAGTACTTCGACTCGCGTGTCTCTTTCCATATTTTGCATTCCCATCTCCTCTCTTATAAGTCCTATGTTTATCTTCATTCTTCAACTTTCGCCTTGATTCGCGAGCATACCTTGGTCTCTCACTTTGCCCTTCATTCGCTGAATTTTCTGACTCGCTTTCGGTTTTTCTTTTCTCTGTAAGCGCCTTCCCTGCTTTTAGTTCAGCGTCTACTTTTGCCAAGGCGCAGAGAATTTGCTTGCTGCATGTTGCCCGAGTCAAGCCAGAAATGGTGTATCTCTGACCATTAATGTTTACTTTCACATGAGGCATGTTCAGTTCACGTCTCTCCTTTCAACATTTGGCATAAGAATCTGTCAAATGAGATGGTACCAAGTAGATGCTACGTGAGGAGAGGGTTTCGCAATAATGGCCATACGCCACTTCAGGGAAATCACATATATATGGGTTATTGGCCAAGCTTGTTCGGTCAAGATGGCGGGATATGTTTATGGAACGAGACGAAGTCGAGGTCCATAAACACGCAAAAAAAAAGAACGAGGTCAATATCCCGCCATCTTGACCGAACAAACTTGGTCAATAAAGGATTTATGAAACGACTCAAAGGACGCTATTAAAAGACAGTAAAACGCGGGACGGACGGGCTATCAAGCGCGGTCAAGATGGCTCCCTCTTGACCTCGCGGGTAGCCAATCACAGTAGGAGAATTGATTCATCTTGACCTCTGAAAGAGCCAGTCATATAATAAGGCATGTTAAAAGAATGAAACGCAAGTGCTTATTTAAAAGCTTCGAGGCAGACAAAGTGCAATGCCAAGCGCGGGAAAACGTGTAGCCAGTGACAAGCGCGGGAAAACTTGTAATCGGTGCCTAGCGCGGGAAATCATATATATATATATATATATATATATATATATATATATACTTACTTATCCTCTCCCCGTCGGGGCTTTTCAGGGATAGTTTACAATGCTTCACTAGGGTGAGATCGGACGTCAGCCTGTAAAGGCGCCTCTGGCTGCCGCTATCAGTCCATATTTGATCTCACCCACCCACCCAACCCACACATGAATGTCAAAGACAGACGAAAGGTAGAGATAGACCACTACACCGGGAACTACGTCCCCTACTCTTATCGAACAGTGTGTGGGTTCTTTAACGTCCCACAAATTATAAGGTGCAAGTGTTGTGAGACGGGACCTACGGTTTATCGTCCTTATCCGAGAAGACTAGAAAGTCTAACCATTTGCAGATGCTATTACAAAGGCAGCACTTTTCTCCTCAATTATTTAAAGACCCTAAGTGTTGGTCCGGCCGGGGTTTGAACCCGCGACCTCCCGCACGCTAGTCCGGTGCTCTACCACTGAGCTAACCGGTCGGCGGTGTCATGTAGATGGTGCTAGCCAAGGGAAAAGAGCAGGAAAAAAGAGACTGTTAACTATTGGTGAATTGGCTGAAAAAATAATGATACTTACCATGATTAGCTTCAACACATTGCACGTTTTCATTTTATCAGTCATAGATCTCAGGAACCAAATAATAAAAAAATGAAAAGCAAATACGACAGCTCAAGAGAGGATAACTCCGATCCAACAAAGAATTAATCATCCTTATAGGCCCTATCCCCTCCCTTGGACAACTTTAATCACATGGCCTAAAGAAACGACATTGTATTGCGAAAACTGTGAAACTTTATCGAGATCTAGCCTGCGCTAATTCAATCGAAATTCGACGTGTTCTAGGCGAACCTTTCCGTGAATTAGTTCAATTCTCAGTTAAACATAGCTACCAGCAAATAATGCTCCTAAAATTGTCTGCCGCATTCAGACGTCAAATGCTATTTGTCTTTTACGAGCGACATATGAACGAACATGCGTTACGACTCGCGTTTTCCCGCGAAAATTTTGCCCTCTGGGTCATTCTTGCGTGTTCGGTCACTTGTTTTACGCCAACGAAAACAGAGACCGAATGGTCGTCTTCTGTTTTGGCTTCAAATATGACAAATTCATCTTGGCATAGAATAGGAGGAAGCCGAAGAAATCTCACAAAAAAGATCTTCACTATTACAACAAAGCTTCCCCCCATCAACGTTCTTCCCAACATTTACATGGAAAGGGGCTATACAAAGACCTCAATAGGCCGTGTTCTAAACGAGTAAGGGCCTGAGAACGAAGTTTTAAAATTTATCGATTGGAAAAAATTGTTTCCACTGCATGAAAGAGCATCTCAAAAATGGTCACCTAACCAGCTTTGACGCTGTTCAGTTGAATTGGAGCTGAAAAAAATGATTTTGAAAATTG
>JAEMWC010000080.1:630000-642500 GCA_016490735.1 Pachyseris speciosa | reverse complement strand
TTGAGTACTACTTTTCCGTAACGCTTATAATCTGCCGGCCGCAATTAGATTTGAGTCGCTTTCAAGTTATCAACCGAAACTCACCTATATTTAATATGAATCTTGAAGGGATCTCTTGAAGTCAGCCCCGCTGAGCTCGCGTATCAGCTGTCCTTTCGAAACGGTTGCGAAAGCAAAAGAAAACAACTCCTTACTTATGCTTGATTTGTTATGTTTTATGGACACTTTTATTGACGGTAGTATAACAATGATGAGGGTGACTTTACAAAGCCGAATAAATATAATCATTCATTTTGCTATTTAAACAATCTCACTGAAGAAAACTTAATGAGAAAACAAAATCAACATTATCACAGAAAGCTCTCGATACCAAATAAAGAAATATTGCATAATCAAAATTTTCTGTGCACTTTATTTTATAAGAGAAAAACAGCTTGAAAGAAGTTGATCCAAATCTCTGATGAACAGAGAAGAGTATTCTTTACATTTTTCTGAAATTCAATTCTTTTACGATAAGTTATTCAACTCTGGCGCAAAAGTACATCCTGTCTGTAACCTTAAACCTCAATTTGCAGGTGAGTTGCTTTTCTATTCTTTCTGGGGGGGTCTTGTCACGAAGACACGATAGTAAATTTGATTTTTTTTTGATTTCACGAATCACGACTCAAGTGTTAAATTCACTAAGGTCACGGAAAAAATCTGATCACAATGCAGTGAAATTCAGCTATGAACTCAACTTTAGACATTCACGATTTATTTCTTATCTACAGTATTCACGATTCACAGCCAAGGACTGTCTTTTGCATTTCACGCCTCACGGAATACACTTCAATCACGATTCACGGAACAGCTTTTTTTGTTATCAAATCACGATTCACAGAGCACAAAAAAACAGGATCACGGCGTCACGAAAATACCCTTGCCCCCCCGCCCCCCTCTTTGGTCGGGATTTAGACAAATCCTCTTTTCCCCCTGTCATGGCCCCCTCGGGCTTCCATTGACCGCAGGTATTATTGCGCATGCTTCGATTACCCAAATCACTAAGTAAGATGCTTGGTTTAATATTACAAATTAGGGTGACTGTTTCACGAAGAAATGGAGAATTTTGATCTGTCCCCTCAGTAGTTAAAATTCAAGTTCAAACGGACCAAACACGAATTGGCTTTACAGAAATTGCCTTCGGTGCGATTTTTATCGAGGACGGACAATGCGCTTGTTCTGATGGTGAATTTTAGTCGTCAGCGGAGTTCCATACTGCGTTCAGAATTGGCTGAGATGAAAAAAAATTACCATGAAGAAAATGAATGCTGCACCTTCCCATAGTTGAAGTGACCAGCATGGAAAGATAACACTTGTTGCACCTTTCGGACCGCGATTTCATTTCAAAAACTCTTACAAAACCTTACCCCTGTATGAAGATAACAAGTTAAGTTTCTCTATACGAGGGCCGTAATAATCATCGGTTTTCAAAATAAACTTAGTGGCTCTTCGCTGAATTCTTTCCAAATTGTTGATGTTCTTTGCTGTGTGCGGTGACCAGGTAATGGTACAGTATTCCAGTTGGGATCTTACTAGGGCACAATACAGCGTCCTTAGGGTGGCAACATCATTCAGACCTTTGCAAGTTATTTTAATAAGACCAAGAATCTTGTTTGCTTTACTAGATAATTTGTCATGCAAATACAAGTAAGTATGCAAATACAAAACAAAATAAGTGCATGACTGGAGAACAATTGGGGGAAACTAAATTCTCACACGAAGAATATTCTCCAATATTAAACATACTAAAAAACTAAGAGGTCAAATTGTCCTGTCAGTTGTGCTTTGTGGTTCAACAAAATTAGCTTGTTATACCCAGTCAAGCTGTAGAACCGAACCCTTCCGTAACGATATCGATCTTTAATAGGACCGCAGAATATTGAAAAACCAATGTAATAAATAGAACACATGACAGTTACGTCATAGGCATTACATTGTTTTGGGCTGTCAGTTGCAATAAACAGACAGTTATCAAATGAATTTTAGCCTCTTCGGCCAAAATGTTAAGTGTACATCGTTATAAAGGGTAAATGTTAAGAATCACAACTATATCGAACATGGACACTTTACTTATTGGGTGAGAGATCTCTGAACAAAATACATATCATAGTCGTACATCTAGCATTCATAGTTTAAAAATATTCCGGGATAAATTCGGATCTGTTTCCGAGTTCGATGGTCGTTGGCCGAGATTTATCTGTAAATCCAGAATGTTATTAATTGTTTGCAATAATGATATATCTGTGGTTCGGTGGCTTTTAGTACAACTTTGACTCTCAAACGATTAGTAATAGAAAATTCGATCGGCCTTCGCGATGACAACTATTTACTTTTCTTACCGTGTTCTTTTTTCCGTTTGTTTGACGCTATCTCATGGATGTCCGTTTTATGGCAATATCATCTCTGTTTGAGAGTGTTAAGTGGTTTTCAGCCGAATCAAAGAGCTTTTAACAGGAGCTTAGCAAACTTCTGCCTGTTAAACCCGTGTGGGGCATCCTTAATTCCAATTTACTAATTCATCTCCGAGCTTGACAGCGACAAAGGCTCCGTCATGCAGAACAAAAACCTTGTTATTCTCTCGCTAATTGGTCGTGGCACTTAACCGACCATTTTAGGAATCTTTGTTGTCACTAGATGAAACGGCTCAAGCTTTGAATTACTTTTTTTGCGTTTAATTAAAAGGCTAAGCGGCGTCTTTGTTATGGACGGAAATTGGGCCTTTTGTGTGGCTGACAAAGTGTCGCGCATAAAACAATCAGTTTGCTCAAGAAAAGCGTATTAGCCCCTAATTTGGCGATTTGTTTGCAATGAGAACTGCAGAATGCCGAAGCCTAAACACATGTATTTTGTATGTGCCCAAGGTATTTATTATTATTATTATTATTATTATTATTATTATTATTATTATTATTATTATTATTATTATTATTATTATTATTATTATTATCATCATCTCCTCATACCGCTTACGCTCTGGCAGATGTTATGCCGCATTTACACCAAAGAAGCAAGCCATAGCCAATGGCCAAAGGTCCTTTGGGTCATTCCTTCTTGTTAAATATTCAAGAACCTTTCTCAGAATCCTTGCTGTTCCTAGCAAGGCTGTTTTCTGCAGGAGTCCTGTCTTGATAGCAATTCCTAGCTTCGCAAGCCATCCATCTAACCTTTTGCTTACTCCTCCAAGTGCGCCAACAACTATCGGTACCACTTCTACGTGTCTCACCCGCCATAAATTCTTAATTTCTCTCTTTAGATCCTGATATTTCTCAACTTTTTCTCCTTTCTTCTCATGCACCCTGTGGTCCCATGGTGACGCAATATCCACAATGATTGCCTTGTTATTTTCCTTTTCTACGACAACAATGTCTGGTTTTCTGGCTGCGATGATATGGTCGCACTGAATGGTCATGTCCCACAAGATCTTATAAGTTTCGTTTTCCACAACCCCTTCTGGTTGGTGTTCATACCATTTCTCACTTCTGTCTATATCGTACTTACAACAGAGTTTCCAGTTCACCAATCTGGCAATATTGTCGTGCCTTCTCTTCTACTCTTTCTGCGCCAGTTTGCTACATTCACTAATAATGTGGTTTATTGTTTCACCCTGGCTTCTTCTTCTTCTTCTTCTTCTTCTTATTATTATTATTATTATTTCACGAAAATTAACAAAAAGAAGCAAACAGCCAAACTACAGTACTTACAAGCAAGTATATAAAATTAAGGTGTTCATGCGCGCTTACAAATACTTATACTTATTATAACACAACGGCTACAAATATAATATATATGTGTGCCCAAGGTAACTGGGTTGACAAAATTATGGTAAGAGCGCTGGTGAATTGACTACCATTTTTTCAAATCAATCCGATACCAGTAAGATATCTACCACTATTTAGCATTTCCTTCTATAGCGACAGCAATATCGTTCCACGATTTCTGCTGTGACGTCATTGCTCTAGTTGAGGCCCAGGCCATAAACGAGTGGGAAAGGGTAAACCGGAATGTGCAATTAACCCATTGACTACCGGCTGTTTTTACATTTTCGGAGTGATTTTCCACCTATAAACGATGAATAGCAATTCGTGACTCTTTATTTGAACTACCAGGGAAAAGTGGTGCTGTCCTAAGCCACCGGAGGCTCAAGGTTTCTGAAAACGTCATTTTGACGTAGCTATTTTTTATCCGTGAAGCGACAACAATGGCCTAAGTTCGGTTTGCTTGCGATTTCTGCTAAATTTACAGCCATTTTTCATCTTTAGCGGCTGCCTGATGAGCATTATTAAGCGTGACGGTAGCTAAGAGTCCACTTTCTCAAAGAATCGAGCAAGGTGATGTACTTTGTTGTTGAATTTGGCTTGTTACTCGACGAACTGGGAATTTGGCCGGTGGAACACTTAGTACCTTTGGGACTCGACTATTGATGAATTTCTCGACCTACCGCCACATATTTTGGAATTTCTGTGTACTGAAGATGACCACGAGCAGGAAATTTTGGCGGTAGGTCGGAGTGGCTGTAGACTGAGTTTATATGTGAAAGAATTGGGGGAAGGAACGGGCGCTGTCAAAAATTCTCGTTAGTTCCCAGCATGCAATGCGCTCAAGATGTTGAAAATGTCGGGAAGGCTCGAATGCACTGGAACAAAAGGCTGTATCTACGCTCGGGAGAAGAATATGAACAAAAAAAGTCATTTCTAAGCTAGAAAAAAGACTGAATTTCGTTATGATGGTTGAAGTTTGGTTTTTCGACGATGATTTCCTTAAAAAACATGAAGGCAAAAAGGGGCATTTTTGTTGTTTCTCTTTGACGTTAAAAACGGCCAGTTTCGTTCTTGTCCAAACTCAAAAGGCCATATTTGGTAAAAATCGCTACGTTTCTTGCATTTATTGGATATCCAAATTTAAAGGGCATTCCATTTCGTGCTCACAACTAACAGTTAAGGCAATATTCGTGCGATTGAGAAAGTTGCAATGTTTTGAAGCATGGGAGTTTTTACGGCCGGTTTTGGCCGGTACGGGTGCCAATGGGTTAATGAAACTTTGCTCGAGTTGCTCGGGATAAAGTAGAACATACATAAACAAAAGAATGAGCTGTTTCACTGGTACTTGAAATTATCACAATGCTTGGAATAAACTGGCTACTCAATTCATATAAATTCTGTAAATACGTTGGGAAACATACACACGCCAATAGTCCAGTTTCGAGTTCGCCATGGCCGCTGAATAAAAGCACTGAGAACGCATTTGTATAGGGTTAGCCTCGACCTAAAGTAAAATATTTACAAATACCTGCGGGAAGGGAAGCAACAACTGAGCAGCGGGTGCTGTGTAGTGGCCATGGTACGTGGTGTCTTAAATCAAATTATCATGTAGTGTTCTGATCGGGCTGTTTGGTCAGCGGGTGGACGCCAGGAGAGACTCTGGGATAATGGACCGCCATTTTCCCAGAAAATCTGGGGTAAAACAATGGAAGCCATTACAGGCCAGCCAATCAAAAAATTTGATTTTTTTCTATTATCCCAGAGTCTCCCCTGGCGATTAACCGCTGGCCAAAGAGCCTGAGGACTCCGGGTACGAGATTGTGTTCTGATAGGTAGAGCAATTCTACTCGGCCATATCAAACCTCTAAATGATAATTACATTACATGAAACACCACGTATCTTCCTGAAAATGGCAGAGAAACCGCAAGTAAATTGGACGTAATGATATGACGGAAGCTCGAGTTGGCTGCATAGTATCTTGCAGAGGCAAAAGTGAAAACAGAAATGGGGAACCAGGGGAGTGGTCAGAACCCTCATCTTACCACAAAGCTGATTGGTTCCCCGGGGGGGTGGGGAGGATGGGTGGGGGTACTCCCTATAATGGCCTATACGGGGAGGCTCCGCCCGCAAGGGGTACCCGGCTTTTTCACGCTTCAGGTATATGAAAGGGTAGGGATTTCACGAGTCGAAGTATATGAAAGGGTACGGAAATCTGTCATTTAGGTCTTTAAAAGGGCCTTTCGTTAAAATATTTCGAACATACATACCTTACGACTGATGAAAACGTAAAGCTTGTGGGATGTGGCGTACGACTGTACTGTTTTAATTTATCGAACGCTACATGAAAATGACAAGAAGACTTCCTGTTTTAGGTATACGAAAGGGATACCATTTGTCAATGGAAGGTATACGAACGGAGTACCTTTTCTGTCAAAAATGGTATATAAAAGGGTAAGGGGTCGGACCTCGGGGCGGAGCCTCCCGGTATTAAAATGTTTTTTAGTACCCCCTCCCGGGATTGGTTCCCTAATGAAGAGGTAAGCTGACTAGATGAGCATCAAGAATGACGAACCAACAAAAACACCACCACCACCAACAAGAATCATCAAGTTTTTGTAAGATTATGAAGATACCTTTATCAGTTTTGCCACACAACTATGACTTTTTGTGAAATTAAACACTACTAAAGAACTTTATTAGAATTCACAATATATATATCGGTGATCAATAAATACAAATACTTAGGAACAAATAAGTGATTTTTCAGTAAAACCTTGGGAGGTAACTAAAAGTTAATTTATTATAATTATAAACACCAATGAAAAGGTGAGCTTTTGCGCAAAAACATGATATCTTCACTTGTGAAAATAATATGTTATCTTCACACCTGAAAAGATCACCGTTGCTTGCGCAGCAAAAATGAGACGGTTATATATTTCATTGGTGTTTATATAATAAACACAACATTATATGCCAGCTTGGAGCAAAATATTTCAGTCGTTCGCTGCAACCACTCATGAAATATTTTTTGACACTCAAAGAGAAATTTCGTATCTCCACACAGCCATGTAATATCCTCCATATTGAATGATGACACTATATTAAATCATTTGAAAAACCCTGCTAGAAACCACTTGAAGGTCTTCGCCTTTCATAAACTCAGACCATCACAATAAAAAGTCCCTTTTTGATAAATTACATACAAGTTTACATTCACTTTTTGTATCTCTATAAATTTTTCTGTTCCTTGGTAATCACCACATCCCCAATGAAGAAGAATCACACTAATTATCGAACTGAAAATGCTGTTCCCCTTGTGCAAAAGCTACATATTTTTGGTAAACTGATTTGTTAAAGTTTCACAATCAACGAGAGGAAAGCTACCGGTATATACGTGAAACCTTGTTGGTCATGAAATGTTACACTACTACTTCTTGGTGTGAGTCTCGTGCATGAAACAATATTCTTGCACACAAACCACACAACTGAAAATCTTATTCAAAGGTTCAGAAAAGTTCATTCTGCTGAGCATTCGTTGTTGCAGATAAAGAGTTAATCAACTGCCACGTGTTACCACACTAGTACTTAAGGGAAATCTGGATGTACTGGTTACACTACATGCCCTGGGGGTACTCAGCTACCTCAGTGCTACCTCAGTGATGGGGAGATGCAAATGAGGCCAAATTTTACCCCCCCCCCCCCCCCCCCCACACACACACACACACACCAAAAAAAAGTACCATTATGCTAAAAAAAAATATGCAAAACACCAAGAGAACCCCCAAAAGGTAAAAAAAAGTGAGCTGCCCAAAATTTCTAATCCCAAAAAATTCCAAGCAACAACTTTCTAACCCAAAAAAGGTCTCCACACCACCCCATCACTAATATACACTGTACCTGATTACTCCCCTGGGCCTACCTGTACCATAGTTTAGGTTCTCCATAGAAAGGCACCTTTAGTGGACCTCAGACAGTGACTTAGAGTGCTTCCCATTTATTGGAAATGGACAGCCAGACCAGCCATTTTGTGAATGGCAATGCACCAATTTGGAGTACTGGGCCTGGTCGTTCGAAAGCTGATGAACTTTAAAGCTGCGGCTACACGAGCGATTTTTCGCTTGCGCTGGTGATGCGATTTTTTTCAATTTTGTCGTGTCGCCAGCATGTGATGAAAATCGCAAGTGTAGCCACCCTTGAACTGGCAACACAACAGGTAAAAAACCTCAAGAAAAAAATCGCGAGAAATTGAATGAGTTTGATTTTTCATGATTCTTTTTCTGCGATTTTTTGAGCTGTTGCATCACCTGTGTGAGGGTGGCTACATGGGTGATTTTCACTGCACAATGGCGACGCGACAATTAAAAAAAAATCTCATCACCATCGCAAGCAAGAAATAGCTCCAGGGTTAGCATAAACTTTGGTCGCAGTTTTTAACTTTTGAATGAAAGTTTCTTTTGCTGCTTTTTGCTTTTCAGGATTGACGTCCTCTAATCTAAAATTTGGCAGAACATCAGCATTGAACAACATTTGTGGATAGAGAAAAAGGTAAACTTGGGTTAGGGTTACTCGGCTTTTGAACAACCTGGCCCTAATTATTTGCCAGTCCTTCAAATTTGTGAACCTAAATAGTGCATTCCACTTTGGAATGACCCTTTGAGAAGAATAAGTAGAGTTAAGTAGTTTCTAAGTAGCTTCTTGATTTCACAGAATGTCTTGTCTTTCAGTTATGACAAATGCAAGATGCCCTTCATAGGTTGCAACTGTACAGAGACTCTTTCTTCTAGTCAACTTCAAGGCTAAAAGCTTCATAAACATTTGCAGCAAATTCCCTTGCGCAGCCAACCTTGAACAAGTCTTGAAAATAGCTGTTATCAACATCACACAGGATGTGGTTGATCTGGCCATTAATGATTGGAATGATTTTTGCTAACGGAAGATCAAGTGATGACTCTCGCTCAATACCACCCACAGCACCAAGATCTGCAAAGAAGATAAGGATGGACATTAGAAAGAAAATTTCAGAAGTTTTAATATATAATTTCCAAGATAAAAATATAGAAAACTTCTGGTGATAAAGGATGGCCCTTATAATGAGCCTGTATTTGACCGGTATTTTTAAGATAGCTTCAAACAAAAATTGTAACTTCTTTTTGGTAAAGTTTGGCATTTGAATTGAACCTTGAAGATCTGTCTCTCAAAAAAAAAATAAAAAAATCTTTGAAAGGTGTGAATAAATTGAACAATAAGTTCACAATACTCATAAAACAGTGTGAATGATATATGAAATGAATCATATATGAACTGCAGAAATGAAATCAAATGAAGAATGATCCTTGCAGTTGTGGACGCAATTTATGCAATTGCGAAAAGAAGCCTGAAAATTCAGGACTTCAACAGGGTTTGAACCTGTGACCTTGCGATTACCGGTGCGATGCTCTAACCAACTGAGCTATGAAGCCACTGATGTTGGGAGCAGGTCAATTGTGGGTTCGTATGTTCCCGTGAAAGAAATGAGTGTGAATGATATATGAAATGAATCATATATGAACTGCAGAAATGAAATAAAATGAAGAATGATCCTCGCAGTTGTGGACGCAATTTATGCAATTGCGAAAAGAAGCCTGAAAATTCAGGACTTCAACAGGGTTTGAACCTGTGACCTTGCGATTACCGGTGCGATGCTCTAACCAACTGAGCTATGAAGCCACTGATGTTGGGAGCAGGTCAATTGTGGGTTCGTATGTTCCCGTGAAAGAAATGAGTGTGAATGATATATGAAATGAATCATATATGAACTGCAGAAATGAAATAAAATGAAGAATGATCCTCGCAGTTGTGGACGCAATTTATGCAATTGCGAAAAGAAGCCTGAAAATTCAGGACTTCAATGGGGTTTGAACCCATGACCTCGCGATTACTGGTGCGATGCTCTAACCAACTGAGCTATGAAGCCACTGATGTTGGGAGCAGGTCAATTGTGGGTTCATATGTTCCCGTGAAAGAAATGAGTGTGAATGATATATGAAATGAATCATATATGAACTGCAGAATCATTTCATATATCATTCACACTCATTTCTTTCACGGGAACATATGAACCCACAATTGACCTGCTCCCAACATCAGTGGCTTCATAGCTCAGTTAGTTAGAGCATCGCACCGGTAATCGCGAGGTCACGGGTTCAAACCCCGTTGAAGTCCTGAATTTTCAGGCTTCTTTTCGCAATTGCATAAATTGCGTCCACAACTGCGAGGATCATTCTTCATTTGAACTCATAAAACAGTTGATACGTATAGCTCCAAACACCTCAGTGTTTTGGAATTTCACATCTCTCCATCTTTGAAAACCTGGAAAATTTCCATGGGAATTCTCAATCTTGCTAGCAAATTATGCTTAAAACTGTCAGAAGCATAAAGAGAAATACTTCATTCAGGTTTGAAAAACACTGATCAACTGCAAAGATTGACTGTAAGGAAGTGCAGCCAGAGATGAGTATTAAATGGCCTTAACAATGATTGTTTCTTTTCCATCACAACACAGGTTAAATCTACTCACCAAACTCTTCAGCTTGAAAAAAAGGAATCATATTGCCCGTAACATGAGTAAATCCTGTGTCCAAACACATCCTTAACACAGTTTGGCAGTCATCGCTGTCCAATATATCGAGAGTTTCTAAAACCAAATTCTTGAAATTATCATCTTCCCCTTCACCATCAGAACCACAAAGGCTTTCAATATCCCGCGGCAGCATGAACTTTTGGAGCGGTGTGCTGTTGTTGCCGTTCTTGACTGTGCCATTTGATGTATGTGGTTGAGTTCTTTTGATGGGTATACTGTGGTTTGAATGCTCAACTGACTGTCTGATATGATTGAAAAGTCTGGTGAGCTCTGCATGGCTGAACTTTTCTTTCAATGAAACCTCACCTAAAATGTCTGGAAAAATGATTTGATGTTACAGTGGAAATTAAACCAAAGTAAAAGCTAAAGTTGCATGCAAAAGCACTTGGACCACACAACTACATGTAGAGGTTCGCCCGGTTTTCTATGCATGACATAACTAGGAGAAGGCAGACCACATGACATTTTGCAATGAGGAATGTAACAGCCATACTCTTACATGTATCTCAAATGGCAGTGAGTGTGTGTGTGTGTGTTGGGGGGGGGGCAGGGGAGGGGGGCAGGGGGGAGGGGGGAGAACAAGGGTCAGGGTGGCAGTGGTGTATTGTGTAGTTCCAGAAAATATCCATACCTCCCCACCACGGAAGGTCAACGGAAATTCCAAGGGGGAGGGGGGATTCAATGGTAGAAATTTCTCAGGGGTTTGGGGGTCGACGCAACCTTGTTTTTTCCAGGGGGTAAATCATTGAGAAAGAATCTCTTTGCGGTACACTCGAACTTGAGAAACGCACTTGAATGTTATATTTTAACATGATTGCCTTTTTTCCTTTTTCTATATTCGAGTTTGCGTTTATTTTTAAAGAACAATGGCTATTCCGGTTGAAAAGAAACCGAAGAGAAATCAGAGTGAGTTGAGTGAGACAAAATGGCCGACTCTCATTCCCAGATCTCTGTCTTGGTGTCTCATTCCAGTCCTCCACAAATGGCCAACGCCCGTATCAGTTTGGTAGAGGATAATGATGTTTCGGCTGGAATTTTTGCAATAAAGGTAAAATGAATGCCTATTATTTTCGGAGGGACAAAACCGCCGTTAGAATTTTATCGTAAGGCATTCTTGTTGGTGTCACCATGGACCATTTATGCAGGTTATCGAACTTTCAGCTTGGCATCCCAGCTAGCATGGACATTTACCTGTGTTTTTGACAACGATGGCACGTCTTCAACGATTATCTGTTTAAAGAAAAGACGGTAGCTGACTTCTTTGGCTGCAAGACAAGTATCAGTGGTTAAAAAAAAACTGAATTGGACAGAAGGAATAATTAATTGCTTGGCATTTTCAGCTTTTAGTTTCATTGAACGTTTCACCAAGTTTATAAATAATTTGTAACACTCTTACTCTAGTGTATGCACATAAAAGGAGCTTTAAAATTTTAAAATCAAAACCCATTTGAGATGTTGAGATATAAAAAGTTGTTTTGATCTTTGCTAAATTGTCACGTGCATGAAAATATTTGCATACATGACAGGAACTTGCGATGACTGTGATATCGGTAACTTCTTCCGAACACTAGAAGAAACAACGTCTCTTAGAAACTACAACATATCCTCCAGTAAATTTATAACTAACAACATTCAAACAAAAAACGTTTAGGCTTCCAAACAAAGAAGAATTCTAGCTGAAGAAAAGCAATGTGTTTAGATATCCGATTCAGCTTGACTAACAAAGGTCATGCACGCACTTCACGCTCTCTGCGGTTCAAGCGCTACTATTACAAATAGATTGATACATGCATATCCAATCATGTAACCGACTCAATTGTCCTTTTTCAACTAAGAAACAACTTAAAATTTACAAAGTGGTTCTTTTATAATTTTGGAAATTCCTGGGGGAAGGGGGGGGGGGAGTCTTTGATGACCCCCTGGAACGGAAATTCCTGGGGGGAGAGGAGGTGTAAAACAAAAAACCTTCCGTGGTGGGGGTATGGATATTTTCTGGAACTACAGCTGTACGACATCACATGAAGCAACTGGGAAATGACAGACCAGATCACACTGCACTTCCAGATAAAAAATTATAAGGAAA